>JANHGN010018690.1:118601-154955 GCA_024605025.1 Megaceryle maxima | reverse complement strand
TACTGTAGTCACGTTCTTCTATGTGCCAGTTTACTCTCAGTTTCATGAAAGGATAAGAGGTGTTTTAGAGGCCAAAAAGCTTCTCGAAACTTCCTCTAAGGTCAGTATCACCATTTGAATATTTCCCCTCAAAATCATGTCAGCAGTATTTCAAAGGAGAGCAAACCATGATTTATGCTTTCCTGAGATGTTGTCACAGACCCCCACCGTCCCTTAAAGCCCTGGGAGAAATTTTCTAATCTTCACAATATCCAAAAGTTACTCTGAGAATATTTTCCCCCCCCGAGTCCCTCACAGATCCCATTTTGTATTTTCCTTTACCATCTTAATCTCTTAAACTTCATGTACCTCTGCCTCCCTAGTTCTCCTAATTGTGTTAATTATACATAAAGAAAAGACATTACACTGTTCTTTTCATGCAAAATCATTCTCGAGTTCAAAATTTAAAGGTAATTACATTTGACAATTTCATTTGCTTTAGTCTAATCATGGAAATTGAGTCATGAATTTAGGTTTTAATAGTTCCTTGTTCCCCATTCGAGCTCTCTCCTGATGACATATTGCTACAAACATCCTAGAAAGAATCTTTATATTTGCTCTAATTTTGTATTGAAGACAAGGCTGGGTATCCTTCACTAATTTTCTTCCTTTTTTATTTCCCTCTACTGAAGAAAATTAATCTTCAAACACTTCTGCTTCTTTGCATCCCCATTCAGCTATTATTAAACAGAGGGTCTTGGTCTGCAGCTTCTGTTTTGTGTACTTCACCCACTTCCAATAAGCAACAACACGTAATATTTAGTTAGTAAGTTATAGCTTATATTACTGCTTTGGAAGAAGAAAAGGGAATGCTACACGTTCTTTATGTGAATTGCAACATTGTCCAACCAGTGACTAAAAATATACAAGTGAAATTAAAATATCAGAAACCTTAAAATATAGCTAAAATAAACCTGCACATTCCCTGTTGTGCTTAGCAGGATAGAGAGCCTCCTATGTAAAAACATGACATGTGCTCCAGTGAGCACCATTTCCAGCCAATACATCTCAATTTAGTGAGCTAAACTTTGCAAGATATGGCCTTAAGGAGCTAAAGCAAAGAAATAAATCAGTTTAGTAAACACAGAGTTAATATTCATCTAGTTCTTGCTTAAGAGAAACTGAAAAGTTGTTGGCAAGGTAATGCCTCTTAACACATCCACTTGGCAAACCTACACTTTTTTTTAATGAAGGAGCTCTCTCACTTGCAAGGGTACTTGCAAGAAACCTGCCAGCTCTCTGGGGGAAGTCTGCTTATTCTTCCATTATCAGAACTTTGGAGAAGCCCTATTTTAAATTTCTGCAACTCTCAGGAGAATCAGAGCTGCATTGCTTGCAGTCAATCTTTCAGCACTGCAGTACTTTGCTGCAGTTGGAGCTCTTCATTAACTATTGGCAGTGAGAAGAAACTGCACCGACAAACCGCAGGGTTGTTCCTCTTCTTTAACTACACCTTTTGACGTAATTAGCCTGGAATGCAAAAACGTTTAAGAAAAACCAAAACCAAAACCAACCCGCTTTTGGATTTCTGTCATCTAAGGCTGTTGTCTTTAGATACTTCTCTAGCACGTAAGCAATAGTGTTTGCAAGAGTATTAAAAATACAAGATGGCCACTTAAAAAAATCCATTCAAATTAGAGCTCACAGCTATGACAGAAACTTAATTTATTTGCTCAAATGCAGATGGTGCTGTGGACTTCCCGGAGATTATTAAGACCAGGTGCAAAATGGTACATCTGGTCTAAACCAAAGAGTTCCCCCTGAAGGGCAGTTTCTATAATAAAGCTGCTGGACCTCCTTGCCCTTGGCCTGCCAGCTCTGGCAAGCCACGCTCCTTAGCAGCACTAGAGTTTTAGAACACTGTGGGCTTCTGGGTGCTGAGCTACACAGTGTGGTGTGACAAGATCATTACAGGGAGCCCTTCCCAGTGACCAACCACCCAGTGAGCCGCCTGAGCAGGAATCCTATGACAGACAAGAACAGGTCTGACCCAGGGAAAGCAGAGATCTGAGCTCGTGCCAGGATGTGACCCTCAGGCCGAGTCAGGTACATCTGACTGAAAGTACTGCCAGCTGCAGGAGGGAGAAGCCTGGTCAGAGGCTTCTGGAGGGTTAAAGGCGATAAAGAAATGCCTGTGAATTAACTATGCAGCGAGGATATGTGAATCATGATGGACCATACCAAGTATCTTCAATAACAGAACCAGATATGGAGCTGCTTTTTTAGACGTGAAGACCTGTATCTGTCCGAGTCCTGGCCAGCAGGCCCGAGCCTAAATGGAAGATGACGAACTAAGAACATACACCTTGCTTTTGACTGCAACAGAAGTAAGGAAAAGGAAATAATGTTTCTGTTCAGCAAAGACAGCAATGTAAAGTCCAAAGATGAAGGTATTACAGCAGTACTACAAAACTCAAAGAGATGGATTTCCTTAAAGGCAACCAGCTCCTCTGGTAACACCAATTCTTAGCAGATAGGCTCTGGATATCCTTTAGTGCAACCTGAATACCACTTTCTGTTTATGCCTACAAAACTTCTTTGGAAATTTTCATGGAATTAAGAGACTTCAACACCAGATCAAAATAGAATTTGCTTTCAAGAACACTTCTTGTTTCAAGCTATTTTCATGTATTACTTTTTCATTTTCAGACATCTGTTACACCCCATGTCTAACACTATCCATAAAGGCCAGCGTTGTTGACTCACAATACCTTTTGCAGTTTCTAGACAAGCCAGAGTTTGTGGACATCTTCCTTGCCTACGTCTACTTTTAGGAATTTATAAAATTAAAATGGGTTTTCCAATATGATAAATGCTAATGGTTTGGGAGCAATTCCCTCAGCAGATAACAAGGACAATTCTGTGAGGAATTACAGCAAAATTCAACCAAAAATACAGTTCAGCAAATTAAGAACATCTTAATTATGATCATTTTACTTGGGAAAAATAGGTACCAAATAATATTAAGTTCTTAAATGAAAGATATGAAGGACAACTGATATACATTCAATTAAATTTCAGATTAGAATAGGCTACTTTATATACCAGGCCTAAATCTAGCAAACAATTTTATCCATTAATTTATAAAGTCATTAAACATAATAAAAACAGTGGCTTATACTGTCATGAAATCAAGACTGCCTACACCACTCAACTCCACATGTACTTCTGGTCTAACAGAAAATTCTAGAAATTATCAAAACAATCAAAAAGCTAAGCAAAAGCATTACAATGTATTTGTCCAGCACTAACCCAACCCATCATTAACGACTGATTTCTCCACTTAAAGCAGTTATCTCACTGAGTTAACACAGAAAACATTTCAGGTGCCAACTCATCACATTTCTTCCCACAGAATCTCCACTTGAAGCTGATTGCCACGCTCTGCTCTGTTGAGAACTCCAAGCAGCCAACACGCTTCTCAAAGGCACATTCTACAAACCAGCAGCCAGGGAGGAACGCTGCAGTTTCACCTCTAACTTACAACCTCCAAAGACAGTGGCGAACTGAAAAATATTGCAAGTGCTTATTGTAGGAACTCTTTTTTTTTTTCAGTTTGTTTCAGTGCCTCCTCCCTGCCCTTTTCCAGTGGAGGTGCAGAGCTGCACATAGCCTAGAGACAACCCAGTCACTTCTCATGGCACAGAACTGTTCCCCGAATCGCCGATCATTAGCACGAGAGACCGGGAACCAGATGGTTTACCAAAGTTACTATGGCTCTCCAGGGTTCCTGAGACCAAAGACTGAAAATCTTTGGCACAGCAGAGCCAGCTTCCTCTTAGCTCAATAATTCCAGTTGGTCATACCAGCACATGGTTTTACTTACGGTTCTAGAAAACCTGTAATAGCCTCTCCCCAGGGATCAGGCTGGTTAGGGACAGCATGATTCCAGCTGCAAGAGAATAAATGTCATTCTATTCATTTTGCTGAGGCCAGCCAACAGGCCACAAAAGAGGTGCTGAAAGCCCCCACAGCTTATAGCAGTTTTTTAGCAGTTAAAATAAATGAGAAAACTTTGGTCTTTTATGAATGAGAGGAGACCAAAGAAAGTTTTGTGGATCCTAATTTGCATAATTAAGAATGTGAAAACCTCAGCCATTCCTGCAGTGAGCTGGCAGGAAATTACAAGCCTTGTTGAAGAGGGATGGATTTTTCTGTGAAGGTTTCTGAGTAGGCTGCAATAAAAGCTGAAACGTTGGGCTCAAGATTAGAAACAGTTTTGAAGTGACTGATACTTGCATAGTTGCTGGGAGCCAAAAAACACTGATGCTGGGAAAGCACTCAGGGTATTTGCCAACAGACGGAACTCTTGCTGATATATCTGATTTATTATCACTTTGAGTGAGTTCTGGCTGAATTCTTTCATGTCAATAGGTAGCAAAAGATTCTCCACCAGCAAGGAATGGTTGGGATCTGAGCTAAATGCCAAGAGCAGGAAGCAAGGTGGAGTTTGACTGGAAGGAGTTGGACTCAAAGATCTCCAAGGTCCCTTCCAACCCCTGACACCCTGCGTGAAGGAAAGATTCCAGCCCAAACACCTCTGCCTGTGAGCCCTCTGAGCAGGCAGGCAATCTGAACTGTCAGCAGAAACTGAAGACGTCTGCAGTGCGATAGAGAAAAGCATCTCAAACCTGGGACCACTCAAGATCATTAGATCAAACTCTTGCTCCAAGGCCTGAAGGCTCATTCAGCAGCTAATGCTTTAAAGTTTTCCAGAATTAATCTTTTCAAACATATAGCAGGGACTACTGGACAGCATGAGCTTCATTTCTCTGATTATCTGATACAGAGTCTAAGAAAAATGTATTTTGATGGTCTGAACAGTAGTAGCATTTTTATCAAGGAAAGAGTAGCAAGCAGGGATGAGCTGAGGTTTCCTCAGAAAAAGATGATAGCTGCTTCATACTTTCACAAGTCAAATGTAAATTAATCCACTTAAAATCTGACTAGGTGCCACTTCAAATCACTTGAGTGTGTGTACAAATCATACACATGTGCACATACAGCACATAGGACAGGATCCTTTTGGGCAGATACTATTTTTCAAGCCTGAGAGGTAAATGAAAGCATTACCAAATCCTTTTTCTACAGGGTGGCCGTTGCTAACACAATGGTTACAACAGCTAGAAAGGGTATTAGCGAATTGGAAGAGACTAGATTGCCCTTTCTGATACCTTCTTTACAGGAAGACGTACAGCCTGCTGTACGCTGTGCTGCAAAACCTGAATTCTTTCTCCACCAAGTACATAGTGATTTTTTGGAAGTCTGATTATTGGTAGGTGAAAAAGCCCCACAGACTGGATGATTTATCCTCTCAGGGATGCATCAGTTATCCAAAAGAACCATCACCTGTAGTACTTAGATTTGCGATAGGGGTATCGGAGAATTAAAGTACTGCTTTAAAGAACTGGATTTAGCAAATATTTGTACTTCTCACCCAGCCCTGAAGAATCATGCATTCTAACTGCTACCCACAACAGCTAAACTTTGTATTTGCTTTCTCAGTCCCTAAAGAGAATGGCCAGTATACCCTGGCCATTGTCCAGTTATTAACCCAGGAATACTTTTGTAGTTCCACTAAATAAGAAGATATATCCTGTAATTTTAGGGAATTTTATGTTTTAAATGGGGTCAAATTCTCCTAATTTCCACTGGGGGTTTTGGATTGTTGTTGGGTGGTATTTGGGGAGGGTTTTTTTGTTTGTTGCTTTTATGTTTGTTTTGGTTTTGTTTGTTTTGGTTTTTGGTTTTGTTTTTTCCCCTTTTTGTTTGTTTGGGTTTTTTAATTCTAGCCTGATTAAATTGAATACAATAACTGATTCAGGTAAAGATTTCAAACAATCATTAGGAAATAGTTAACAGATGCCATTTCTCGTTTCCACTTCCAATATATAAGAAGTTTTATTTAGAGAATAAAATCAGCGTAAATCAAACCGCTCAGAGCTCCATGTATTTCAAACTTTATTGTACAGCACAATGTAGCAGGACCAAAATGACTTTCTGTTGACTGTATCATTAGCTGTCATTACACAGTTCTATCACACATAAATGGAAAAATCTTCTTTAATCCTTACCAAAGGCAAAGACATTTGAGTGAACTATTTTAAGTTTAGATCATCTTATCAGAAGTCTTCATGTTAAAGGCAGAGAGAGCTTTGATATTAACTGTCTGTGCAAGAATACTTACATATTCAATTAGATTATCTCTTCCCCAGAATTCAACAGCAGCACAAATCTTTTAGGAAACTAAATTCCCCCACGTCTAATAAAACATAAAAGCTATTGTGTCTTTAAAGTGTTCCTGACCTAATGTTACAGAACTAAACCAGACTGCTATTATCTGACATATTTACTTCTATGCCAGTTCCAGACCTCTGACTGTGCACTGGGTTGCCTTTAGACTGGGAGCAACACTGGGATTTGGGTTGAGTTTTTTTCAGATTACTACACTTTGGGGTTGTTCCTCAGTTGAGCAAGCTCTTCCACACTAACATGTGGAACACAAATATGAAGGAAACACAGTCCACTCTACAGCTGTTACTTGTTTATTTGCATTTCTAGCCCCCTGAAGTGGCTCAGAGTGCAACAGGCACCAGAGCCAGCACAAGGAAGGGAGCAGGCCTGTCAACTGGGAGCAGCAATGCTCCTTTCAGTGGTAGTGAACAATGCAACTGGCTCAGCCACAACACATAATTTTACCCAAGAACGAAATATCACAAGTCAGCTTTATCTGAGCCCACTGAAGCCATGTACATTTAGACTGGCTGAGGATTTATCTTCATAAATTTGTATTGCTAAGAGCGTAAAAATCACGAGGGCATGTACTATGACAGGAAGTGGTGCCTCTTTTATTCCTCAAAAATAAATAATTAAATAATATTTTTAAAACAATCACAGCCCTTTGCTCAAGAACAAGTTTTGTCAACAGCTCCACGCACTGCTCAATAATCAAACTATTCTGCAAAGGTTGTCAAAAAACCCTTGCTTGCACAGGATGCTGGTTAAGACCTGATTTTTACACAGCTATATTATTTTCCTTTTACTTGGAAGCTTGCTACTTCGCCTTTATGAGAAGCAAGAGAATACTGTTGATGCTATAGTAAACATAACTACCATTTAAATACAGGGAAACACATGGTCTCTCCTGGTCTTAAAAGTGCAAAACAGTGGCTTATGTTCTACATGAAAGCTCAGCTTCAAACTGTTCAGGTCAGCAATTCTGTATGGGCAATTTATTTTAGATACATATATATATACATGTTCTTAAGCCATTTTATTCCACTGAACCCCACATTTGATTTGGAGGAACTCATTTACTGAGCCACGAACTCTGCAAGTTATGTACAGCCCTCAGTCACAAAACAGGGCAGCAGGAGGGTCAAATACAGTCTGACATGACACTTTCACCAAGAAAGTACTGCCATTCCCCTCCCTCCTCTGCTATTCTGCCTTCCTTTTGCTCCTAGACCCTACACTATATGAGCCCATCCTCCTCCCCACAGCCCATCTCATTCCCCTCTGACCAGTTTTGGAGTTTATCAGATCTCTTGCTGAGTTGGTTCAAATTTGCTAAGCCTGCAGAAAGAAAGTTGCAGGAAAATTACTACCCACTCCCATTAGTTTAGCTTCCTGCCAGCTTAATGAGTTGAGCAGGCTCACAAACTGGTGTGCTAAGTGGTAAAGCTTGTGTAATGGAAGTGCCCAGAGCAAGTGGACAGTAATTGAGGGGGGAGTGTGTGTGTGTGTGTAGATAGAAAGAATGCAATGCTAGGAATGCTCCCTTCACCAAAAGTGAGGTGTAAGTGAGCTCAGAGGTACACTCAAACCACACTTTGAGGCAAGCAGAGATTTGTCATCTTGTTTGGATCAGTCTACAGCAAAGCCAGACATTAATCATTTGGCTGCTAAGTTCTGTATGTAGGCCATAGGATCGCTGAGCAATTGTCTGTGCCACACACCACTTCACCGTGCAATCAAAAGACAAGGACAGGTAAGTCCATCTTCAATGAGGAAAAAGAAACAATGAATGCTGCTTGCACTTTCAGCACACGACTTTCTTCAAACAAAAGGCACTAAGTGGCATTCATCAAACTTTGGTATCTTCTGTGTGAACCGAGGGCCCTAACATGCTTTTATAGATTTTACCACATCTTGAGCTGGAGCTCATTGCTGAAGGCAGTGAGTCTCTGGAAAAAGGCCCGCTGAATTACTGAGGTTACTCTGTTGGGAAAAACAACACACTGAACAGTTGTTTATTCCATCTGGAGTAAGAAACAGTCAAGTGCTTTCAGGTAAAGAAAGCATTTTTAAAAATCATGTTACTCACCCCCCCCGCCCAGTGGAACAGCTTGCTAACAAGGCTTAAAGAAAAGCAGCAGAACTTGACACTAAATGATGAAGTCCAGAAGCTGCTGCCATTGAAAAACACCTGCTGCATCTATGAACTCTGGTAAATTAAAACTAAGATTTTCATGTAAACTGAAGTCGCAATACTTCTGATTGTTTCCAGTAAACCTTTATCACTGATGCACACGGAAAAACCTCTCTATTTCAGCGGGAACGGACATGACAGGAGATTCTCCTAATGGACAGGTCTTTTACAAATTTAAGGGCACAAGAAAGTTCTATTTTCAGTATCAAAGAGTTGACTTAGTCTACTGTGGCACCAATATAAACATCTTATGATACTCATAGGATGATAATTTTCACAGTGGT
Organism: Megaceryle maxima; assembly: GCA_024605025.1. Taxonomy (NCBI): domain Eukaryota; kingdom Metazoa; phylum Chordata; class Aves; order Coraciiformes; family Cerylidae; genus Megaceryle; species Megaceryle maxima. Next base: position 146,201 of record JANHGN010018690.1, on the reverse strand, counting down.
AGTTCTACCAATGCTCTTAGCGACCTTTCCAGTCTCTTGAGAGCTTTCACACTCCAAAGGTGCCAAGAAAGAGTTGGAGCAGTTGCAGCAGATTAAAGCACAGACAACAAATTTGCTGGACAAAGGTCCTTCTTACTGATGCAGTACGAATCATCAATACTATAAAAATGTACCTTCTGTTACGAGTATTTTTTCCAACATCCTAGGAGCAGAGTCTCAAAAAACCCTGAAGGTGATCAAGTGTAGGAAAATCACATTTAATCCTACCAGCTCCTTGTAGTAGAGCGCTTCAAATGAAGTAGCTTTTCAAATTTTACAGTAAGGGATCATAAATGTTATTGAAGTTACTGCAAAAGCTTAGAAACCTAGTCTAAGAAAGAAATACCTACTTGTGCTCTTAAAGACAGAATTGACCTTGCTTAACTTCAGTTGTCTATAAAGTATGTATTTGAACTGTGTTCAATTAGTGGAGGTAGAGAGACACTGGCATTTCTTGAGCACGATTCTGCTTCACAGACCCAGACCTCTCTTGAGGCTTCTATCGGTAATAGGATCCTAAAGCTAAAAATGTTTATTTTTCTTCATTTACTACAAAGGGAATGTAGGTGACAAGCTCAGATACAGACTACATGCCTACACTTGGGCAGTCATATCCTATCTCAACATTGTAAAAAACTTTCAAAAAAAGCTGTAAAATTAAGATTTTTTTTTTTTTTTTTTGCTTTAGCATATATACCACTTTGAGATTACATGTTTTTCTTTGATATAAAATCAGAACCGGATGTTGGAGGGAAGTCTTTCATATATTCAAAGTAAAATAAGGAATTTTAATTATTAAAAAATTGTTAGCAGGGGGTTGGACTAAAGGCAGCTTGAAGACCATAACCGAAGACCATGGCTGAGTACCAGATGGGGAGCAAGATGGGACATGGTATTTGGAACTGACCAATTCTGTCACTAGGTAACTGGAAATAAGCAGCGGCACCATTTCAATGAGTCTGCTCATAATATGAAGTTTCAATGAAACTGAAATACTACTGTGGATTAAACAATATTATTAGGGTACCAAAAAAAAAAAGAGGCAAAAAGTTCCCCCAGGGAAAGAAGATTCAGAGTGAAATAAATGCATGCTAAGAGCTGCAGAATGAAAATCCAAAATAAGAATATTCAAGAGGGGAAAATTTGGAAATTGGTAATTTGAAATAAACCTAGGGGTGACAGTGGAAAGATAATTAGACCTCTATTTGCAACGCAATGTCTAAGTCTGAAAGGTTAATGTGATTTTGTGTTACACAGATGTACACAAAGAACTAATGGTCTCTTCTCAACAGCTTGACTACACCTGACATACTGCCCTGGGTTCTAAGAAACTCATTATTATGATTTAGAAGAGTAGCTTATGACATTTCATCTCAATATTTTTGAGCAACTAGGTTCAGATGACATTTGTCAAACAATTTCATAAGGATTTTGTCAATTTTAATAAGCTGCACAATAGATAAAACAAAATTACTGTATGATCCATAATGACTAATCATTTTTTCTAGCTGATTTTGAAAGTTTTTCAGACCTAATTCAAACTTTTAATTAACATCTCTGTAAGGCAAAAAAACCTAGACACTGCATCATCTCACCTTCTGAAGACAACTAGCTAGGTATTGGTCAAATACAAAATCCCCTACCTCCCCATACAGCCAGTCTGCCCTTTCCCCCTCACCAACTCAGAAACTGGTGACTTCTCCTGTTGTGCTGTTCTTAACAGATACAAACAAGCAGGAAATCTCTGCTGAAGCTGCTGACTAGTTACTTGAGACCATAACTAGGGCACAGATATTGGTAGCAATCCAACCACTGTATTCGGTTCTTCAAGCCCTTGCTCATATCTCTAAGAATGTTTGAAATTGGTATCATCCTTTGGGAACTGAATAGTAAAATCTGAAGTTGTCTTTCAAAATGATTTGAAGTGAGACTTGATAAGTTCATAAGCTCAGGGTGCTTGTTTGTCAGAATTTGAATCCCTGGGGATAGGCTTGCTCTAAATTTCAACATGTCATTGATTTTCTCTCTACAGAAATGAAGCTTCTGTTTGGATTCTGCAGCCTGCTACCCACACACATTTGAAAAGTAGATGATTGTAATTTTCTAGCTTAAAAGCAGTTCTATAAATACAATCCAACATTCAGTTCTACAGACGATGCGCACATAGTTCTTCCAGACACAAGTGTTCTGCTACTCTAAGTCTTGCTGAGAAAACGGCACCAGAACTTACATTTTCTGGAACTTGCCAATGTGTCATTAGAAGCCATTTCAGCAAGAGACTGCTCCATGAAAAAGGAATGTGCTATACAATCAAGCTCAAAAGAATGTGTCAAATCAGCAGCTGATTTGTTAGATAAGCCAATGTCGATGTAAAGCAAACCAAACATTCTTTTATCCCTGCTACTTTTAATGAAGTAGGCTATTGCACTGCACAACAAGAAAGATCTATGCAGGAAATGCTCTCAGCTACAGGACTCCAACAGCACTGCACTCACCACCATGCTGGCTACTTTCTGCTCAGCACAAACCATCCTAGTGGTCACTGCCATCAGCTAGTGGTCACATCCTCATTTCCACAGAGTGGCACAGCTCCAGTTCAGAAATATTTTTCCAATATTCCTTTAATGAACATAACCTGGCAGCTCAAATCTCAACTGCCTCTTAAAATGTTAAATGCTACCAAGCATGATAGTAAAAAATACACCATTGTTGCAAAAAAACCCAAACGCACTTCCTCACCCAGGAAATACGATCTCTAATGAGCACGCTGCTCTTGACGTTGCATTTATTTGAGGAAACTGAGCTGGCTAATTGCACAAAATGTAAAGGATGATATTTAGTAAAGATGGTTTTGTGACATAAGTGAATTCCCTTAATTGAATGTTTACTGTCCTTTTTTCACATTTTGAGGAGGAGAATCGGCAGAGGTTTCTTTCTCTTACTAAAGAGCTTTAAAAAAAACATCTTGTAGAAGTTGAAGTTTTCTTCTACATTCAGATGTATGTTATCAGCAAATACCCCAATGCTGGATATTTCAAGGTATTTTCTCCATAGAATTCCACAGTCAGGGCTCCTGTTTACCTCAATCGTTGTTTAAAACACTCTCCTATGTAAAAATTGCTCAAATCTTTCCATTTAATATCTTAATGCTGTGAAGTGATTCAGATGAAAATGAAGAATGAAACCTAAGTACATAAACAGTATCTCTACTGGTATCGCTGTTGAAGAATAGCAGTTAAGAGGTGTTTCTCTAGGGTTTTCTAGTAGGCTACCTTGGGAAAAAAATCCCAAAGTATTTCTCTCCCAACTAAATGACCTTACAGATTGCAGTGCATTGGTCATACAATTTGTGTAAGTATGTTTGAACAAAATAAAAATGTCTCAGAGAACACTAAGGCACTTGCCTTCAAGCATGTCAGTTCATTTTATCCAGTTAAAAAAAAAAATCACTATCTATATATATATATACACACACACACACTTGATCAAGAGACATTTTGTTATTGCTTCCTGAAAGCAAGGAAGAAATCTGAAGCAGGCAATACTTTGAATCCTAAAGGATACAAGAGCAGAATGCCAAGTGTTGGGAGAGGGAGGAACAGGGCAGGGGTTGACACATTTGAGTGCAAGCAGGTAACTTTGCACAGAGCGTGCATCTTTTTGATGCCTACTGTAGATAAAATGCAACCCTGTGGAAAAGGGTAGAACAAAACCCAGGCATGTTATATTATTGGGAAAGCCCTTTCACAAGAGAAATGATACCATTTGCAAATTAAAAGAACAAAAAAGACTGTGAAAATCTTGCCTTCCAATGTAAAGCTTCATTGGTCTGCATTTGAAAAGCTCTGGTTTTCCCCATCTGAAGAATCCCCAAAGGCAGATGCAGTCCTTCAGTCTGCTAGGGGGTCATTCTGACACTGGTGCTGCAAGCCTTTCTGTGATACACGAGTTTTAATTCCTCATTCGTATGATCATTTCCATATGTAGAAAATGGAAAGTTCAGCTGCAAAAGTCCATGAGCATTGCACAGCCCACTGAATGCTGATTACCTTTGCTGCCCAGAGATAGCCCATCTGAGCTTCATCAGTATGCAGGTGTCAATCAGGCATTGACACTTCCTCAGCCACTGAATCAGAGACATGGCTGATCTGCCAGCACCGCTGGGTTCCGCCTGAGCTGCAAAGGACTCAACAGTTGATACCGTGAAGTGAATCAACAGTCTCTAGGGCTCCTCAAATATTCTGGAGGAGAAATCTCGTCATGCCAATTATCGACTGAGATCTCTTTGGATTGTTTTTGGCATCAGTTTATTAAATGAGCGAGTTTGGTGTTCATCTCCAGCAGGATGTTTTCAAGCAAAATTCTGTGTCTAACTGAAAGCAGATGCTTCATGGCACTAGTTCAGGAGAAAGCTCTCTTTTTGTTATTATTTTATGGAAGGAATTTGGTGTTTGTTGACTGGAACTAAGACAGTTTCCTACAAGAGATGCAGGAAAATTAAAACATCCAGATTTGCTAATTCAGAAGGTGAATTACTACTTGGCATATCCTTCCCCTGACAATGTGGAGTAGTCCTTGCAGGAGATCTGGGCAGTAGGCTGCTGTTATGGGCTCCCTTTGTGACCTGGTCCTGTTCAGCATTTCCAATCTAACAGAAAATCCCACAACCAACCAGCAATCACCGAAACACAATACTAATTTTTTTTCCACTATCTGAGCCCTGCACTGAACCCATCGTGGTCGGCACTGTGGTTGGCAACGCTTCCACTGATGCAGAAATAACCTGGACAAAAGCTCAGCTAATAAGTTATGTCTATCAGAGTAATTTTTCCTTTACCATCCTGACTCAGATTGGTGACTCACATCGTCTTGATGCTACATGGATGCTTTTCCAGCTCTCCCTTTCAGCATCTCTACAATACACATAGTGCGGTGCAAGTGGAGGCAATGCTGCCCCTTTTGCTCTCTGTAATGAGAGGAAACCATCGGCCCAAAATAAAAACATGTGACAGCATAAGAATGCTCCAGCCTAAGTAATAAATCCCTCCAATGTATTAGCTTGCACTAGTATTGAAAAGCCCGCATTAAGGCTTCAAACCATAGTCTTTGCTCACTTTTTCAGTAGGGTAGGCAAAAAACCTTCTATCTGTCTTTTGTTCCTATGGATATCATCCAGACAGCTCTCTCCTTCCCTGCTGCCTCAGATTTACCCTAGTTTCCTTCTCCATCTCGCTCTTAGACTGGCTAAACCTCCTGTCCCACTGAAAAGTCATGTGGTTTCCCTCTCTGGCTTACCTCGCTGGGTCTGTGTATAACTGGATGCCATATTCATTACCACAAGTCCAGGCAACTGTTCACATATATGCCACTTTCTGCCAGTTCAAGAGATATCATTCATTATGCTTCTGTTAACCATCAACTATAAAAGGGTAACTAACATGCTGAAGCACCTTTTTTTCCCCCTGCAGTTTAGAGAATGAACTGTTCCTGCAATCCCACCTCTTCTCCCGCTTTACGCTTTCTGTCACTTGCCTTGCTGAGAAACAGAAGCTATTGTCTGCAGTAGCACGTTACACATTCCCAGGAGACACTGCAGTCACCAAGGCCAATCAGGATGGAAGATCTTGTGTTCATTTGGTAAGATACTTCATCGCATCAACTAATGGCAGGCTACATCCAAAGAGGCAGAAGTTACTGATGCATACCCAAACCATGCTTGGAAAATTTTTGGGAGGGTGTTAGCCAGCTCAGGTCTAAACCAGACTGAGAGATTTCTGTGTATGTAACACCAGAGGTGAATAAGATGCAGGCTTTAGGAACATTTCCTGTCACCGTTTAAACCTTTAGCACAACCATAAAGTCCAGCAAACCAAATGCATTCAGGGAAATAACAGTAACCCACCAGTTCCCTTAAATCTCTCTTCTTCACAGCAGGCCACAAGACATAGACACCCAAATACGGGCTCCAATTCCACTCTCTAGCATCTAAAGGTAAACTTTAAATGACTGAAACATAGGCCTAGGCCAGGCACCATTCCTCCTCCCGACTCTTAAGTCTCATTTCATCTCTTCTCGATCCTCATTCTTCACTAGCACCCTGACTCACAAAGCTCTGCTGCACACGACTGGCTTTGGTTTGCAGATGCTTTCCACCTAAGCCTAAACATTTCTTGCATCTTTCTAGTAGCTTTCTCCTGTCTCATCTCTCAGGAGGAAAATCTGAAGTCTATTCTCCTCCTCTCTCATTCAAAGTCTCCTTCCTACTTCTTTTCTCCATTGCTTCTCCACCTTGACTATACCCCTTCCTCAAATGTATCAGGTGAGCTGCATATACACCCAACTTCATGGTCAGTGTTGGATTTTACACCCCATCACAGCTCTGAAGGATCGCTTAGTAGTAAAATACACACAAATGTACACATCTTAGGTGGTCCTCTAGCTAAGAGGGCTTGTCCTGAAACAAGACAGCATGAACTGGATACACAAAGGCCTATTCACTAGGGGAACTTCGCAGAAACTTCTGTGTGTACAGCAGAAAACCAGTAAGTGGAACTGACTGACAAATGCAGATAGAGGGGCTCAGTCTCTGCCTGATTTTAGAAATGAGTGACATAGAGAATGAGGCAACTACACAAAGGAGAATAGGGGAGTGCAAATAAGAGAATGACAAACGGACACACAGAGCATAAGGGCTGTGCTATCTTTCAGCTTCCAAAATGTTCCACATAGTCATTTACTATTAGCTCTAATTGACTTTGACGCAACAAAAGCACAATGAGACTTTTCCAGACAAGTAAAGTACACATGCACGGCTGGGTATCAGCACAAAAGAAGTGTAAGTGCTTCAGGAAAGCTACGGCTTGGCAGAAAATGAAGAGGAAGAAAAGAGGAAAGAGTTATTTTTTGCATAGTTTTCTTAAGGCTCTGTAGTGCAAATACCATACACAAACAATGCCACCTATCTGAAGTGTCCACCCTAAGGTGACTAAAGTACCTTATCCTTATAGAGATCAGTGTTTAATTAAAGGTCAAAGTAAATTGCATTTGGAAACCCTAGCAATATTTTCAAGTTCATTCCTGTGCCAGAAAGTTGCTATTGGTTGTGGCTCCCCTCGTGGGCTTTACTGATTTTCATGATAATCCCTGATGCTCACCATTTAATCATCACATTTCTCAGCTGAATTCGACACTAATGGATACACTGGCTTACATCAGCATATTTTAATAACACAACTACAATATCAAATTTTTATTATTAGCCTAACAATGTAATAGAAAATGAGAACAGAAAAACCCTCCTACTTCTTGAAAAACAGAGCATGGCATATGCTTGCTTATTATATGGGCATCAACCACTGCACCATATAAGCACTTATTAGCACAGTTATTCTCACACTTAAATTATGTTGGCTTAGCTGACATGTAAGTATGATTTACCTTTCATGTTACATTTGTCTAAATATTGCATAGGAAAATAACATTCTTTGCACTGTAACCTAAAGATATATGTCACTACAATAACAAAAGCCTCAAAAACTAATCCTACAAATAAACTTTAGATCAGCATGAATTCTGTAGATTCTGAAATATAAATGGTAGCTATAGACATCAAAGGCAGCAAAAGTAGTACAGAAGTTTATCAGTAACACACAAGAATGTAAATAACAAATCACTGAAAACTTAACATGTTTATAAACTTCCAAGTCAAAAGCAAACACTTGTAGCAATTTTAGAGGCCCTGGCATATATTTTGGAAACAGCATTTTAGCTTAACAACAAACCTATCTTTAGCCTTTCTATTTTTCTACTCCACTTCTGCATTTTACCTCCCAACACACTGAACGGGATGTTGGTGCGTACAAACCTAGGACTGCCTTTAAATAATTCCAGGCATACAAATAGATTCATTCTTTTAAAGAAGAAAACTTCTGACAATGGCAACATTATAAAGTTAAATCCTATACTTACTGACAGTTCAGAATACGTGTTAAATTTTAAACAGTGCATAAATGCACTTTATGTGAACTTGGTTGGAAGTCTCAGAGGATATTACCTATAGTACAGAGCTGCTATTGAATTGTGACCAGTAGGACAAGTAACAAGATAACGAAATTTGATCACAAAGAACTCCCTTGAAAGACAAAACTTTCTGTCTCCAGTATTCTCTTAATGAACGCTTTTGGCTGTTCCCTCCTCAGCCCCGTGCACACCCTCTTCTCAAGTCGCTGACTGCAGTAGGGCTGCCGCAGCCCAGTGGGGCATGTCTTGCCAGGGTGCAAGAGGAATACAGTGGTCTAGCGTGCTTCCAAACCTGGAGGGGAATTCCTGCAGGTAGAAGGGACAAACAAAGGCTTGTATGCCTGTAACAACAGTACAGGGAAGAAGCATAGCTGGGCTGCAAGCATCATATACTATCTCTGTTCCTTGTGTTGACTAGAACCTGCTGTAGCACAGAGCAATATCCAGGCTCTTTGAATGCTAAACAGGACAGAAAACAGACTAAAGCAGTCTCCAAGTGCCAGTTTTACATTGGTTTTGTATCACTTCTGACTTGAATTTTCCGTGTTTTGAATGCGTGTGATGCCACTGCCATGCTGTGCCCCAGCAGAGAAAAAGCACAGGACATTGCTAGGCAAATATCACACTGAACTCAGCTCATAATTCAACAGATAGATACAAAATGAAATACTTAACAGCCCAAATCAATAAGGCTTGTCTGCACAGATTAATAACTATCTATTATTCCCTACTGATGCTTCTAATTTTAGCCCCCCCCCCCCTTTTTTTTTTAACAAATGGGAAACCTGCTTGTTCAGGAGTCTTTGGTAATTTACATACAGTGCTTTTTGAACAGTTATAGAAAAGCTCTGCACCTGTAGTCACATGCTGTATTTGTATGGACTTGTCCATCAAATCAGAGAAAATCATGAGAAATTATTTTAGTTGCCGTCAGTTATGGCAATGGCTTGGTGGTGGGTGGATTGCTATCTGCAACTGAAATCTTAACAATTCAAGATATGGCATTCTACAGCATCATAATAGAAAATTAAATAAAGATATATCTTTAAAAATGCATTTGAAAATAATTTTGCCTTATTTAAAGTGTTATTTCAGAGTTCATTTTGGGAAACACAGGGGAGAGTCGGCAGATCCTTTATCTGTTTTAACAATGTCTCTCTAATAATAATCTATAGATTACCTGCTAACATGGTACCAAAGAAATAATAAAAATTAATACACCCCGTGGGTCTAATGGCTGGGGGAGCTACTCCAGCAACCTGTGCTGCAGTGCCTTTCGCTGCACTGCCCCATGGCATACATTTCAGCATGTCATTTCACATTGTTCAAATGGAACTTAAATGATTTCTTAAATGACCTATCAAAATCACTGTCACTAAAAGGCCTTTCTGGAAAGGAACTCAAGTGATTCACAGCGCTGAACAATTCCAGTGAGGATATTAAGGGAGAGAGGGAATCAGAATACCCAGGTCTTCAAAAGACCAGGCCAAGGATCTTCTGCTCCAACACTTAGTGTAATTAACAGAAGCCTTTCCACAGATTTCAGTCAGGTTTTGGGTCATACACAATTAGTATAATTGTAGCTGTTTTCACTCCCATTAGCAGAAACATGGTCATGTCTCTGTTTAAACACCCTGCAGACTGCCACCACCAAGATGAAACCTCATCATGAATGAAAGGAGGAGTTAGAAGCAGTTGTTTGCACTGGAAATAAACAATCCTCACACTGGTTTCCAGTACTAAAGTTTTTATTCCCTGAGAAAACCTGTGCTACTCTTGAGACACATCAGTACCAGTAATCTTCAATTTGACACTGACAAGTGTTTTGGAGATGAAGTTTCCCAATACCTAATGCAGTAGTACAGTAAAGAATCACTACACTACCTTTGAAAAATGACATCAGGAAATGCTATGGCCCAAACTAGCTTTCATAACCATTTATCTTCTGCTAGCTGAGGTTTTTGAGTAGTCTGCCACATTTGTAAAAAGTTTAACATTACTGTAGATGGGCTCACTTTCAGCAGTTTTCTGTTTTCAATTTGCCCCAAGACTGAGTTAATTTGAATGCCATATTCTCAGCTTGGCAAGATCCTCAGTCAGTGATCAGTGCATTATAATGCAAGAGAGATTCTAACTGAGCTTATATAACCCTGTCTTACACTTGGGACAAAGATAATAATGAGAACAGAAAATGTATCTGCTGTATTCCCCTGACTGTGCCAGTTTTTTCCTAATGGTCAGTTATGCAAGTGTCCCCTGAGAATCTTTCACAGTGATTTTGCTACAGTGAACATACTCAGCTCAAAAGGGTTTTCTTTTTCCCCCCAAGGAATCATAAAAATGAGAGATGACAGAGTTGCTAGGTCACCTTACTCTTTCTTCTACTATATTCTACACTTAAGAGTATGTTCTGTGCAGTTTTATTTATTACTGATCTGGCTCTGAAAGAATTTCAGTGGTATAAATCACTGAAATCCCATGGGAGAGAGGTGGACAAAAATTCCTTAATTTAGGTAATGATCTAGTTTCTTCTTCTTTTCGATAAAGCAAAACATTCACAGAAATACATAGGGCTGTAATTTTGCATGGCATTCTAAAATCACAATGATGCAGGATGCAGTTTTGTACAATTTGGTTCGTATTACTGCTGTCGATATCAACAAAACAGTAACATTAAAAGCAAGAGTAGTGCTAAACTAAGAGTACCAACAAAAGCAGATCAAAAATTAGAACATTAGTGCCAACCACCAAGTAAACTGGAATGGTTAAATACATGCATTGTATTAACACATCCAAAAGGCATCTTGAGATGAAAAAAAAAGGTCTTTCATTACGGCGAGGGAAGGCTTTATCCTGAAATATCCTTAAGAGAGGTCAGAATGTGGCCCAAGGCTATTGGGCTATACTCCAGTTTTAGAAGGAAAACCACATCAGAGCCTCTTTGCTAAACTCAGGGTGTTGCCTCTACGCCATGCATGCACACACTCAGACCAGGCTGCTCTGCAACACACACACAAACTTAGGAGAATAGAAATTACGGTAACCTGAAGAGACTGTTGCTGGAACTGTATGTGCTTTACAGCAATTCTGGCACAATGCTTGAATGTCTGCAGGCAGACTGTAGATTGCATACCCCTAATCTATCCAGGTTGTTTAGACTCTACACGTGCTCAGAGCGCGCGTGAGCTGATCTTTGCGTCAGCAGCAGCCATTGGCCTAGAACCACAGGAGGGTTTCAGTGAGGTAGTTTAGTGCATTGCCAGACTGGAGGAGGGAACAGGCCAGTACGTGGAAAAAGAAACCCACAGGTGACAATATCCTGGTATCTTCCTGATCGATATTCCTATTAAATGCTTGAAAAGATACTGTGACAAAATAAGTCACCAAGATTGATTAACAAAAAGCCACACACTTATTCAAATTTTAAAAGCCAACTACTCAGCTTTGTCATTTTGGCAAAGAGCATGCTACTCACTGCTTACAAATTCAAAACAGAACAGTCTCAAGATTCTCCACAGGCACATCCATCAAGAAGTGTGTGTGCATTGGATCCTCAAAATTTGACAAAGTTCATTTTTTAATGACTCTTACAGATGTTTCAGAAAAGGCCTGAAAATGTATACCAATCTATACCCAAACTGTGAATATGCCAAATACGTCACTTGGAAAGACCACGGAGCAAAAAGAGGTAAGGTTTTCCAAGGATTAGCGCGATTTGGTCACATGCATAAAGAGGAGAGAAACCCAAGCTGTATTTAAATGAGGCACTCGCTGGTCCTACAATTACAATACATTTTACTTTGAGTAGACCAGCCCCTCACTTAGACATTTTACTTAAATGTACTGTACTGCCTACTCCTTCCTGCCTTACATTTCTGAGAGAGCAATGTCTCTGTTGGGGCAGTATCAACCACTTCAATGAGTCGTTATAATAGGGTCAACAGGGATAGAGGGTCCTTCCATTAAATACTGTGAGTAAAAATAACTTATATTAACCAAGTTAGTTCACAGCAAGAATTCTAGGGACAGATAATGAATGTTTCAAAAAGAACTCCATTTTCTACTCTACTTTTTATTTCCTTTCTCAGCAAAACACCGAAATCAAAAATATACAAAACCTTGTTTCCAAATTGTCTTTGTGCCAAAACTGAGAAACACAACTTGGGAGCTCAACTCTGAAATGCTCAAAAAATAAAACCTCACCTTTTAGCCATCATTTATCAACTTCAACTGGTGTTGAGTTATTGTGCATAAAAATAAGGCTGGAATTTACACAAGCTGCTAAAATTTAAACAGCACTTTTAAAGCAGGAAGTATTTGATACAAACCTCTCAACAATGTTTTGAAAAGACTGGTTGCATACAAGTGCACGCTATGCAGAGATGGTAGGATGGGCTATTTATGCAACCAGCTCGGTGACAACAGAACAATATTAAAATTCTGAAAATGGGCCATTTGAGATAGATGCACCAGGGGCCTGCTCAGCAAGATTTCCACACTAAAGCAAGTTGCTAAAACTAGTTTGAATAATTGGCTATTATCTTTTTCTATCAGCAAAGCTTTGCAAATCTCAAGTGAAATCAAACACTGAAAGTGCTAATTCACTTACAGGAGAATTTCTCAGCCCAAGATTACCAAAGCTCTCTGTATTTTTAAACAACTCAGGCCTAATACAGTACATGAATTTGATGATGGCTCTGGAAAAAAAAGAATCAGGCCCTACCTTGGAACTGAACGATACATACATAAAGAAGCAACAGAGCTAAGACGAAACAATACCCATATGGACATCAGCTGTTTCAGTCACAAGAGAATTAAACATTAAAACAGAGAAACTAACTTACCTCCTCTAGAGCTGTGAAATTTAATAACTGATGTTTGCAGATATTTCTGAGACGTGGGGGATGAAAACTGTCATATACCTAAAAATAAAACAAGAGGAGTATTTTCTTAAATTGCCAGACACAAAAGCTGAGGTTGCAACATTACTACTTTTAAGACAGTAATTGCCATTAGTGATATAAAAGCTACTTCACTGAAGAACCTGAAAATCTCTTTGCTTTATTGTCATTGTAACTCTGCACAAAGTTCCATGTTTCAGCTCAGAGGTCTGCAAACTACAGCAAGCAAAAGTTAGTTCGGGTATTTTGTAGTTGCAATTTCCTTGCCATTGTGCTAGCTCTGACTAGCACCAGTAAGAGTTGGGGCCTCCAAAGCGCTGTGCAAGCTGGATGGAAAGAGCTTATAGTCCTCTCTGAAAGAAGGCAGTATATGGGAAGAAAGGGAGGGGGAAGTAATTGATCAAAGAAATGGAATCTAGATGAAAATGCATAGTCACAAATAATTTAAATGTTTCTTTTCTGAAGAAAAGAGCAGAACCTGGCTAGAACAGATGTGCTCAATCCAGACTGACTCAAGAGCTTGTACGATAGCACCGTGGATCTTTGGGAAAAATCTGAAAAATGGACAGGAGTCCTACTTATTTTTCCCCCAGCAGGATATATATTCATTTTTTTACCCATTTAAAATAATTTCTCTAAATTTCCTTCTAACAACTGTTACACATTCTGTGTGATATCCCTTAATTTGATATTCAGCACTAGCAACTTTAGTTTGCTTCCAAATGTCAGTGGGCTGCAGATGTTGTATTGTAAATTGTCACGGTGCTATTAGAGCTGTCAGGGGTCAGGCTGGACAAGTTGGCAGCTAGCTGGAGACAGCTGGAATTTCTGGCATATTCAGAGAATCCTCCCTGTGAATAAAATGGTATTGACATCTATTGATTCAGGATTTAGAGAGATCTCAGAAGATCCATAACCATTCACAGCAATTTCCTAGACAAACCATTCCTCTAAATCCCCTCCCTGTCCTTGGTTTTCTCCCTTGTTGTCCACCTCTATTATCAAATACTCAGCTGCCTGGAACTATGCTGGCAGGGTGGGCATCTGCCCACTGGGATCTAGAGCTCTGCAGTTCATTACATATTTCTTAAAACAGAAACCATTTTATGTAGAAAGCATCAGGGTGTCGCCAGCAGAAGGAACACTTTGGATAATCTGACAGATCCCACTGTTTCACTGAGGGCATTCAGATGCTGGTGTATGTAAGTGGCTCGTTGGAATTTGTCAGGATCATAACTTAGAGTCACCCGAGTCGGATTTTTTAAGTACATTTTTTTAATTAACTTGTCATTTGGATCTTACTCTGGCACAAGCATTGTTTAAATGTCAGTGCGAATCTTTTTGAATTAAAATACTGAATAAAGACTTTGTTTTGGGGAGGAATTAAAACTGGCAGATTCTCAGGCCTGAAGGTGGTCGTGTTCTAAAGAACAAAAATACCTCATCGAGGAAAAGAGCTAGAGGAGATTTGTATCAGTTTAAGCAGTCTTGTCCCAAAACTTGAGATCTTCTACCTCTTTCATTTGACAGTGGTTGGCAATAAAATTAAGAGAAAAATTTAATACCACTTAAAATACTGCAATGAAAGCGTGTTGCACAAACCTCACAGTAGAGCACAAGAACAGCGGAGATTAAAACAACTTCCTTTGTGTCACGGCTTGATGAAAATTCAATAAGCAGAATGCCAAATTAGTAACAGCATCTGCACATCAGATTTTATTGACATTAAAGAAGTCAGTGCACTTCCTTGTACTCCAGGAGACTTTATGAGTATGGATTTTCTTCTCAGTCCCCGCAAATAAATATAATTTCTGGTCCCTATCCATAACGTTACTGTTCTGTTAAAGCAACAGCAACCTGGAGCTCTGAGAGGAGTAATCAGCATGGGGTTTGTAACTGCAGTATATGTAAAAACAGCCACAGCTTTACAGAGCTACAGTACAATGCTCTAAGTGCACAATGGCTTGCATTTAAACATATCTTCAGTTTTTCAAGACTGTTTTCTTCTTCACTTCTGGCTATTTTCTACTCATTTTTAGGATGTATCAACAGCTGTCCAAAATACCTTTTCCAGAGATCTAGTACATCTGTCTGCACTCTGCTATGAGTTACCCTTTGCCGCACCTGCCAAGTAGTCTTTGCTGTCAAATGATGAGCAAGTGTCCAGAGGTACACGTACTTAAGAAATATGAACTTAATTTTGCTTTTAGCCACTTTTCCTCCCCTTTCAGACATTCAGTAACTAAATAACTTTTAAATTTATCATAAAGCTCTGCAGATTCTGAAACATTCACAGATTTTTATCTTTGCCATGTTCAGCTCCTTACATAGGCCTTTATTAAACTCAATTAATGACGCTATTTGGGGCGATGAAGGGTGGGAACACCAACACCTCTAAATCACCTCCTCTTTCCTTTAAGCAGGTGACCATTTTGCACAAGAATCATTTGAATCTTCTTGTTGCATAAACAGTTTTTAATTTCTAGGAATTTGTACAACAGGAAGTTGTCACCGGGAGGATGTTTTTCACAAATGTAACATTATACCTGCTGGTATTAGAAATCCGATGTAACAACTATCGGGGCTTATTTGATTATGAACACGATATGCCACTCAGCATTGCAGTGAGGAAACAGTGAGGATTCAATGAAGAACAGAGGAATTTCCCCAGCAGATGTGAAGGTATCTGGGATGTTTCTGTAATAGAACAGTTGCAGGAGATAGAACAGGAGAGTATTAGCAAAACCTATAGGGAAGGAGAAGAAAATGGATATATACAGAAAAGAACAGCTTTAGAGTCAATGCTGTTCTGTTGTTCCCGGTTTTATGGGCAGTGCTTGCGATTCTTCACCAGTGCGAGCTGTTGGCAAGGATGAAGGTCCCTATTCTGAACTTAGGAGCAACCTTAGTAAAAGGTAACGTTGGAACCAACGACAGCATCTCTGGCCCAGGGCACCAAGGCTGGTAGTGCAGCACCAGGGACAATTTGATGCCTGCTGCCCTTCTCCGCACCTGGGGCTTTGGTAGAGGAATCCCTGCAGCTTTTCAAAGTTATATGTAAACTACCCCCTGGGACTTCATATCCTGATATACCTCAAACCCTTTCAAGCGCTGATAAGAAGTGCAATCATCTTAACTGTATATATCCATAAAATGTTTCACCTCTCCATACACAATTAAGACCCCATAAAACTGTTGCACGCTCATGTAAGAATTACGTTTAAGCTCTGCCCCCAAATGTCATCAACACTGCCAAAGGCCATACGTATAGAGGAGATGCATTTATGAGTTTGATAGTTTAGGACAGCTTCTGAAAATAAAAAATATTGTATTAAGCCATAAAGGCTAAACTCACTTAAGCAAAAATAAAACATGCTCAGAAGGATATGCAGAGTGCTTTCCAATACAGAAAGCTGAGGATAGCTGACTGACATCATGTAATGTCACGATATGTCACCTTTTACATGCATTAACTCTGCTAACTGTTGCCTAGGGATTTTCACAGCCATTTCAGCACCTCCAAGGTGACACCTAAGGGGAAATACGTTTTGCATCAGTAACTAAGTGTAAAGGCACATAAAAACATATGTGAAATATATGCTAAAACCCACTCACACAAAATCATTTGAAAACCTTTAAAGCTAGCCCTTGATGTTCATCCACACAGTACACTAGTAATTTAGATCTTTTAAAATAAGTTCTCCACTGCATACGTGAGAAAGGAAAGAATTCATCATCATGGAAATAACTTTGTCCTTAATGCATAATTTCCTACTTGCTCTTGCTGTGGAATGTGTACATTTTTTAATGCCTGGGTTATAACCTGATTCTTCGAGACACTTATATTTGGATTTCCCATCAACAGATGACGTCAATTCTATCAATCTGAACAGACCTTTTCCAGTTTCTTTGCTACTTTTCTTTCTTTTTTGTGTGTGTCTTTTCTACCTTTCACTTCCCCTATTCCTGTGATGAGATGACCTACTTACAGTACAGGGAGGAAGGAAGTAGCCTTGGGAGACCAGATGTCAGCACGCCCGATGAGAGCAACGGGAGGGCTGGTGGAAACAGAATGGGCTTTTGCCAACATTCTGGAGAAACTCTTCAACTAATTAAAATCTCTGACTTAACCCTGGGCAGTTGGTTTAAAAATATTTATTACAATTAATATACAGTGTCCTAATAAGAGTTTTGACATACTTTGCATCATATTAATACATCATTATTTATTTTAACAATTGGGTTATAAGAAATTGAAGTTACTGTGCTCCATGATGTTTTATAAGCAGTATCATTTACGGTTGGTTTTCTCTGGCATGCTTTTCTTAAATCTCATTATCAATTGCTTAACATTTTTCAAATTTTAAAGAGCTTGGGCTACAGTCCATGGGAAAAAAAAGATTTGGAAAGTTTAAAGAAAAAAAAAAAAAAAGCTTATATTTTTCCAAGAACAACTCCTGACAAAATACAGAAGTTTAACAATTAAAAACAAGTAAACAAACTCACAAGTGCTTAGCTGATGAGCTTTCTAGCACTCATACTTCTGAAATGTGCACTGGATTACTACTTACTGATGGATTACTGGCAAAGGTGACGTTTGGGTATTAGAGAAATGCTTACTGATGTCCAAGAGATATCTGCCCAATTTTGACTGAAGTGTCTGCAGCTGCCATTTGCAGATATTCAGTGGAAAATAATTAAAGATTGGCAAGGAAATTCTCAGAGGAGTTTATAATAATACCACCCCTCACAATGAGTTGTGAAGATAAACCTGTTAACATTTGTGAAACACTCAGATGCTAGCGATAATGAACTCCGTGAAAAGCCCAAGAGAATAGTAATAAATCTGTAATCAAGTGTGATATTAGGATGTTGTCTACTTGGCACTGAACACTAAAAAAAAAAAATCTGAACTGTTGCTCAGTAACTCGTAGCTAAAAGAAGAGCCATAAAGAGAAGACACATACATATTGATATAGGGAGATATTTTTGATACAGGGAAATATTAATAAGGGTTTGGTTAATTCTACACACAGAAGTGCCAAATCAAGTTCAGAAGTTCAAAACTCTGATTCTGTACATGAATCTTTGAGGGGTTGACTTTGCCAACTTAACCCCTGAGTGTTATTAAATTGCTGTTTAGTTTCTTTATGTGACAGAGCAATGTTGCTATGTCAGCTGAGTAGACTAGAATAGCGGCCTGCTAATAAAACTGTGTCAACTGGTTGAACAGGCTTTTTTTTTTTTTTTTTACCCTGTACAGGTGGAGGCACATAGGAATTAATCTAGTCTAATCTAGCTGCTCATGCTCTAAAAGAAGTCACAATTTATTACAATGTCATCTTCAAGGAAAAGGTGGATCCACTATTGTGTTTTACAGCTGTAGCTGTGCTCCTTGCACGTTTGTACAGATTTATGAAGTGCACATTCTGTTCCCTACCAGATCCCTGACCTTTTGAACACTACAAATTTCTTTTCCCTGGCAGCAAAAAGGGAATGATTAAACGGGTAAGCTGATTACATTCATATATTCATATACAAAAAATAGCTCAAATACTTTTAGCTTAGATGCCTTGCAATGTCTGTATTCATACCTGTATCTATGTTGGTTCATTTAATTTTTGTTTTGTGCAGAGGGAAAACCATATAACAGAGGTCGAGCCAAACACACGATATGCCTTTGTAATAGAGGCTTTTTTTGCCCGGGACTGAACTCCTTGAACAGTACAAGTGGATTATAAGCCAGTAGTTCTCTGAAGTTAAGTCTCTTTCTCTATATAAATATCAATTTGATTTGATTACAAGCCTTTGAAGTAGCTTTTTTCAGCTATCAATCAGAAATGCAAACACTAGTGAATAAAACCCATTTCTCTTTGTGGAAGATCACCACAGCATACACAACCAACCACTTTTTTGAGCTCCACCATGCACACCTCAGCAGGTTCTCTAGCTGGAGAAACAGAGTAAGATTCAGCTGCCTCCTGGGAAAGCTGAGGATAGAGTCGAAGCACTCGTTCACTGTGCAGAAAACAAGGCTGACTCTCAGCATCTTCAACATAGTGATGGTTAATAGAACTTGAGAGATTCAAAGTGGAACAAGCAAGACACTGCAGATGTTCAAAGAAAGCACTTCCTTATGTACGCAGAAAACTTTGTACGGTACAGTGTTCACTTTAACCTTAAAACCATTCATTTTAGTGGACTCTGGAACATGAAAGTACTATTTTATGTATCTACCTTTATAATTTGTTCTCATTCCTTGCATTACTAGCCTTTTTGATTCTCTTCTTAGGGGAACTGAAAGAAGAAAGGGCTTTTAAAATTTGTCATTAAAAGGAACACGTGATAGAAAAAATTCACTGAGCGTGTTGTTCTGCAGAAGAGAAACCAGTTGGTGAAAGACCTGAATTTTGTTCAGTTTACTGTCTGGAACAATAGCATAAACAAAATTAACAGAGATCAGCTGGGATTCCCATGTGCCTTCAGATTTCAATCCACTGGAGGGAACATTCCTCTGAAGTCCTCAGTTCCCCTCAGCCTCCCCCCTTCACCTGATGAACTAGAGAAAATGGAACAGGGCTGTCCTAAATGGAAATAGGGCTAAAAAACCCCCAGAGCAGCACCAGAGCTAAAAAAACACCTAGCAGATGTTCACTGTTCTCAAAGAGCTAAAGATTGATCTTTGTATTGGTATTCTCATGCATATTCTGAGCTGCTTTTAATTTCATTTTCTCTTCTAGCCCTTGGTTCTAGGTTCTCAGAACTGTAACAGAACTCCAGGGCCAGCATGGCAGGTACTACCCCAGAGCTCACTAACAGAGATGACACTACTGCTTTATCTCCTTCAAAATCTTTAACACCATTCATGGTGCAGCACCTAGAGTGCTCTCTGGCTTCTTTCCTGACAGCATCATCTTTGCTGTGACAGTAACCCACTTTTCCATCCTTCCTTTTTCACAAATTCTCAGCTGTCATTCTCTCATCCCCTTCTGCATTTCTCATCCTTCTCTCCATTTCTTTTATATGATAAAAATAACAACGAATATATGTGAAAAGGAGGAATGCAACTAACACAACCTGATTGCTTTGATGAGGTCATATAACTTCTCTGTTTTGAATTCAACTCAACCTGGCAACACAATTTGTTACTTAACACAGTTCATTTCCAGGCCTATATGGAGCCTACCACTGTAGACAGAATATAAGCAATCAAGTAAGGATGACACAAGTTCTTGTCTCGGTGTTTTCTCTGAATCTTCACTTTAGTTTGCCCACAATAACCAGAAGGGATGGAAGGAAGATGCCAGTATTGCCACGATTCTTTTAGCAGATGGTATTTCAGTTATTGCCATCAGAAACTTCCAAAATACTAATAGCTCCTCTCTGTTAAGGAATTCCATAGAAGAGCAATCAGACAAGTTTTTGCACACTGAGACATATTTCAGAACTTATTTAATTATAGGCCCACAAAGCCTGTGATTGAGATACTTCTTTGATATCTTCCAGATCTTTAGAAAAACACAATTTTATTTTTGAATTGCGAAGCATGCATAAGTCAGAAGATTAGTAAGAAAAGCCAACTGGAAATGACTCTGAATTTAACAGCACCTACATACTGAACTCCTTACTCTCCAGATTAGCACGCAAGATCAGCTGAGGAAGCCCAAATATCACTTAGCTTTGAAATAAAGTGCAGTCTTAGAGCAGCTTTATCATTTATAATCATTATTAGTCTGGTGAAATACTGCTTTTCACAACAACATACAATTAAGTAAGAGAAGCGAGTCTAAGTGGCTTGAACTATTACATTAGCAGTACTTAAGTGAGAGCTCAGCACAATTTTGTTTCTTTCTTGAAAATTTCTTCCAGGGCCCCTTATGCTTTGCATTAATTTTGTTTATCCTTCCAATAACATATTGAGACTATTATTCTTCTGTACATTTGACCTTGGAACCATGAGAAGTCTTGAAGGCAAAGATACATAGTCTTTACCAGTATTGCTACCACATCCCACCCTCCTCCAGAGACCTAGCCATTCCCTGGGAAAGCACACGTGAAACAGCAAGGCCACCACAGAGATATCCCCCAGAAATGCCAGTGTAATGGTAGGGACAGACAGACCTTTGATGCTGCTGCAACAGCTGATTTGTAGTCTGATGAGATAATGATCTTTCCTGCAAATTCAGCTCCAACTTTAATAGGGGGGTAAATTGCCACTGCTTCTGGAAATCTGACTGCCTTAGAGTCTTGCTTACTTGGCAAAAGTCTATTCTCTAGTGGTAGGACTTTTTAAAGAACAAAACATTGGATTAAGTCTTCCCTCTGACTTCAGGTATGGGTCTTAGTAACTTCAACATGGCAGATCAATACTGAATGCTTTTAAAAATTCCACAGCAAGTTTACCATGTTCTCTGTCTCCCTTTCCTTAGCACTGGCCTTTTCAGAAAAAGAAAATAAAACACTGAAAAAGAAAGCTGCTGATTTACTTCCCAGTCCAGAGTTCCTCACTCAGTCACCCTGCCAATTCCTATTTACTAATGCCAGCGCTAGTGTGTGAAACGAGCTGCTCCTTCTGCTGCATTCAGGATTTCTGCCACAGCTTTTGTGCCCTCCATGCCCTCAGAACTTTGAAAAAAGACCAATCTGCTATTAAATTCCTAGTTCAAAAAAGCCTTTGAATAAACACAAAAGTGACAATCCCTCACCATTTTTCTCCTCCCAGCATTTCCATGTTCCGTGTGGAAAAGGGGAATCATGTTGCTTTGCAAGATAATCCCCAAGGTGGTATTGATAATCATAGCTTAATTTTTGCTTAGTTAATGAAACCAAAAAGTATTGCTGGGTTGGTGGTAGTGTTATCCAGTATGGGAGAAGATGGAAGAAAGTAAAATAAAAAGGAAAGTGAATGAAACATTACCCTTCCTAAAGCATAAAAACTAGTCTTCTAAGAATCAATTGAGAGCGCTGCCTTATAAAACTCCTCCTTCAGTTGTCTACTCAGTGCATAAGATGTGGATGTCAGAAGCAGTGATGATGGAGATTAAATAGGTTTAGTGAGACTTTGTGGAACAAATGTAATAGATTCCAAAGACTGCTGCTTCGGGCCTTGCTCACTGGATTCACTGCATACCAAACAGCACACTGGGAACAACTATGATCTGCACTTTGTTAGTTCCCAAGGTTTGCTTTCCAAAAGGCAAGAAGGTCTCCTGTTCTCCACAAGTACAGTATTCAGAATTCTCTGTCTTACTTAATTTCTTCCTGTATGTTTCTACTTCCTATATATAGACAAAAATCAAAAAGGCTCTCATGTTCACATGGGGTGTCCTCCCCTCCTTACCCATTCTCACACCTTCCCATCACAAAAACATTTATCATATTTCGCCCTTGCTAAATAGGAGAGGGCTGTAATTCAGAGTTAAGGGCAAGAGTTTAAGGCATTCTTATTCACTGAAAAAAGTAGTATCTAGTGGATCTGTGCATCAACATTGATATTAGCAGGATTAAATTTTTCCTATGGGTTTAATTCAGCTCCTAAATCACTGACAGAACTCAGATCTACTTTGCTGATGCAGCATCAAGCACAAGATCAAAGAAAGCATTAAGTTGTTAAAAATACCAAGCTTGGAAAACCATTTAGAGAAACCCCACCTGAGCATGTTTAGATTCAACATGCCCATAAACATGTGTTATCAGGCACTGTCAGCAGGCACAAATCTGCCCAGGTACATATCTGCTGTTAACAGCTGACTGAATACAAATTTAAGCATCCATAACCCTAGATCCCAGTTTGCTCGGTACGCTACCACAAAAGCTAACACGCTCACCACACTGGAGTTCAGGGCAGAAAGACAACAGGAGTAAAACATCTTTTACATGCCAATCTCCTGGCTAGAGCACTACACAGGAAGGTGGAGATGTACTCTCTATACCATTCCCAGCAGGAAGGGCTTTGGAGAATTATCAGCCTCAGCTTCTCTGGAGAGCCCTTTGCTATTAATGGCTTTTGGGTAGCTGCCCCTGTGGTGTCAGACAACTGAGGAACTCACGAAAAAATGAACCTAATCTCCCAGCCTACCAGCCAAAGCCACCTACTGGTAGGTTGAAAAGTCCTAGAATTGTATTAGCACATCCCAATTGTGTGACCTGTGTAAGGATTACACACAGAATACGTGTTTTGTACTTGAATGGGCTATGACATTAACACTTTTATTAGAAGTTCTGTATGCAACCCAATATAAAAGCTGAAGAATTTGGGAATATTTTATCATTTGGGGATTACACAACACCACTAATACGAGTCCTTTCGCACAAAGGAGTGTTTGTATGATGGGTATTTGCAAGTTAAAAACAGAGGGAAAAAAATATAAAAGGAGATTTAGATACATCTGTATTTCCTATGTCATTCCTCCTCATAAGTGTGCAGACATCCTAGACCTGGATGGGAGCTGAAACTCCTGATCAAATGATTTACCCATATGAATGAGAAATGCTTAATTGTAACCCAATCACATATAATGAGAGGTTACATTACTGGAAATCACAGAGTGGTGATTGTGGTGATTGTCTATGGTTGTGCATGTGCACCAACAAGCAAGGAGTTAGACCTCAGAAGAAATATTATTGAAGAATTAACTTCCAGAGCACACTCATGAGCAAAATGGATTTACTATCCTAATGTCTTACCCCTAAAAACCAACCCCCATACCTCCAAAGTAACAAAAAAAACAAGAGAAAAAACCCAAACAAACAAAAACCCACCAAAAACAACCAAACCAACCAATCAACCAAACAAAAACCCCCAAACCAACCAAAACAAAACAAAAATAAAGACACAAAGGAAAAAAAAAAGAAAAGAACTTTAATGTTGTGTTACTTCTTTGTATGAAGTGAGAAGACAACTACTTCTAACAAAGTGACTTCAGAACTGGATAGGTCTATCCACCCCCTTCCCCACACACACATATCCACAAACACACGCTCTTGCCAGGAAATATAAGTGACTGAGTGAGAAACCAAGGATGCAGACATTAGCTGGCGTTCTTCCCCTTTTATGTTACACAATCAAGCCTGAAAAATTCCAAGGACCTCTGCTACCAGAGGGCTGTGCCAGATCCTACTTTCCTACCCTCCGAGAAAAACAACAAAACCTCAGCTACTGGCCTCAGACAAGCCAATACCTCCCCCTGTGATGTTACAGACATGAGGACAGATGGCCAACTCAAATGTGTATTTCTGTGCTTCCTTTCAAATCGCTTTGGCACGACCAGATGGCATTCTACGTCTGCCTCGTATAAATTAGAACTTAAAAGTGGCTACAGCACTGCCAAAAGCAATCAATTCCACATCCTTTCAGGCATACTCTTTCCCAGAGCTGGGATGTCCCTTTCCATTGATGATGGGTTTCTAACGGGAAATCTACCAGACAGGAAAAATCTCATGGAAAACACTGCTGTGGAAATAACTGAAGTACAGGGGTGAAAAACAGTCATGCAGTAAAGAAGGGTGCAGACAAGGCATCTGTGACCAAGGATCCTGCATCCTACTGCTTCAGTACCATCTTCATATCCTGCACCTCGCCAACAATTTCATCAATTGTTACTAAAAATCCAGAACTGTTAGAGACTGACAGAAAGCCCTAAATCTAAACCTTATATTGAGATAAGGGAGTTCCTCACTGGATTTTCCCTTCTGCTTTCTTATCCTAAGAGGTGTTTCTATTTTTCCCTTCATTGATGCGCACTTTCTTTAATTACTCGTGATTCTGTATCGCGTGGTTTTATTCACATTGAAAATATAGTAAAAACAAATTGAAGCTTTATTTGCTTGTGTCTTGGTTGAGCAAATTAGCATCTATGAAAGAAAATCCAATAATTCTTATTAATTTTTCCCCATGTAATTCTGCAATTTTGACAGCTAACTCTGAACAACAGCAATCTTGTCATCCTAATCACCTTGGGAAGATCTCATCACTGCTGATATTGGTCATTGTTTCTGTTCTCCTCTGGTGCGAGTTTATTTGATTTTGCTTGTTTTCCTTACTGACAAATTACTGCCTTAAAGGACAGAAACGTTTTGAACCTTTGAGCCAGCCTGATCTATTTAGGTACTGTGGTTGCTCATTTGTTAAATCAAATTTTCTCCTTGCTTGGCTGCTTCTTCTAACTTCTTAATTTCCACAAATCTATTGTTTACTCTTATGAGTAATAAAGAATGTTATTCCAGTTGTTTGTAGCACGAGGACTGGATCAAAGAGCTGACAAGTCTCTCTTCTGAAGCACTGAGAAATCAGAAGCATGATTTGGTGAACATAATGGAAGGCACATAGTAGGATACAGTCTGGAGAAGGTAAATGCTTGACAGTAAAAGTCACTTATTTTCTACATGCAGAGGCAGGAAAAATCCAAAACTTACCAGCTTCTTTAGATCAGTAAATCTCAAACATTTTTCACATCAGGGCATTCTAATCCACCTCAGAGGTGGCCTATCTTGCTTCCTACACTTGGAAAAAAAGAAGAAATGCAGGTTCTCTGCCTCTCTAGAAGACACAGCACTAACAGCCTAGAGCCCATGACCTGCACTTTTGATAACTTCTTGGATAACATTTTGTTTGTTCTGGTTCTAACTATTCCACTGACTTAATTTCTTGTCAATTTATTTCTTCTTTAATCAATTAATTAGACAAAACAGACTTAGGTGAGTCAAAGTGATATAGAAAGTATTAACACAGTGGATTTGAACCAGTTTATCTATATTGATTTGATTACATTAGCTTACCTAAACACTCATACAATAAGGAGAGTTGTAGAGGAATCTCCTGAAAATTTATTTTTATCCTCTAAGCCCTAACAATGTATTCTCTCTCATGACCCATCCTATTTTCTAGCAAAGTTACTATAACAGAATGAAGTTCTCTGTACTATGAAAACTCTGTTGATCAACAGTCCAAAGACTTTCTAAGGCACAAGAAGGTGCAGGGTATTGCATACACCTGTTATCATCTGACATCAAGAGAACACAAGCCAAAAGACAAGTGAAAATGGAGTTTCCTGATTCTGTCCAAGTTCTGCAAAGTCAGTGTACAGAAATGCATAGGAAGACTTCTGATTTTGCTGGCCTTCAGAGAAATACAAAGGAACAGAAGGTATAATTATAAATGCAAACCAATTAAAACCAACGAGCATCTGTATTCACTAATGTGCACCATGCAGAAGATGAATTTTCCTATTGATGCTGCTAACCCTGCAGCCCTGAGATCCACATTTATCTGTGCTACTTACCAGAGAACAGTACAGCTTATTTATTTATTTAGCTTTTTACAACACTGAACTTCGCTGGCCTCTACAGAAATATGACACATCACATAAAATTTTAGTGCCTTCCTCTACTTTTTACATATGCAACCACACATTTAAATTTGCCCACTTTCCTCCCTACTAATATCTGTCTATAAAATTGCAATTCAGCTGCGACCATGACCCTTTGGAACTGGAAGGTTCATGGCAAGTCAATGCAGACGATGCTTCCAAGAGCTTCAGTGACTTCCTAAAATGGGTCAATGGACATACCTGCTGGTAAAGCTGTAACGAGCACAGGTGTAACTGTGCTACCTATCATTTAATTACCTTAACTAATGAGATCAGCAAACATCAGCAAACGTGACAACATGGACTGGCCGCTCTGCCTCCCAAGTAAGTAGACAGTTTGGGAGAGATGTAGCACAGCTTGTGCTGACTCCTCTACCATATGCCTTCACTGCAACTGCTCATCTACACTAGGTACAGCTGGGGAGGTGTGGATCTGTCCACATTACATTTGTTCCATCTTGTAGGTGGCCAGCACTGCCTAAGTATTGGAGTGGAGGGAGAAAAGCAGTATCCTGCAGATTACCGGCTCTAGAGATACATGGTAAAAGCAGCATTTCATTTTTCATCACTTCTTAAAATGGAAAGAGCAAGAAAAAAGACATCTCCATTTCCCATCTGCAGCATGCCACAGTACACTTAAGGAAAAGGTTAGCCTGCTATTCTAGATAGTCAGAAATAACAAAATTCAATAGAATCTACCAACATTTTGTAGGTAGTAAAGGGAAGAGATCTCTACAGGTCGTTGTTTCTCCCAGAAACTGAACGTGCTACCTTTTCTACTGGACAAACCTGTTCTTGTCTACATCCCTTCAAGGAAGCAGAAATCTAAAATACCCTTGAAAGAGCATCGTAAAGACAAAATGAAGGAACTCAGAGAAATTTGTGGACACTATGTCCAGAAAACACAGTTTCATCTGGAATCAAGAACAATGTAATTCTCCACTAGCTGATCTATAGTTACAAGAAAACTGAACATTGGGTGTTTGAAACTCTATCTCCATTTCAAGAGGCACTTGACATTTTCTACATGAAGAACAGAATAAAGCAAATGCTGAAGGACTTGTGTGTCTTCTTATGCTTGTTAAATGCTACTTGGATTTTGACTACTATAACATACTATGTCCCTGATTAGCCAAACTCCATGGGGTGTTGTTAAACAGTTTGCCTTTTTTTTTTTTTTTTTTTGGGGGGGGGGGGGGGACGGGGGGTATGCCAAAAAGGAAAAACAAAAAAAAAAAAAAAACCAGACACACAAAAAAAACCCAAAAATAGCG
>JANHGN010018690.1:103137-116558 GCA_024605025.1 Megaceryle maxima | reverse complement strand
AAAATTTTAAGACCCCAAGATGTAGGGGCCTAAACACAAGTTCAGTGACTTTTTTATAATCTCTCTATTATGCTGTGACTTTTGAGAGACTACTCTTGGAAAATCCTTTTTATGGCTCTGCTTTCATTTCAGGTCTGCATAATGATTCCATTTAGAAGAGTTTCAAATGTATTTATGTGCAAGAGGCAGTTTCTCCTCTCTGGTCTTATCTGGACCGAGTGGGATTGAAGAAGGGCCATCTTGCCTAGGGCACTCCCTTCTTCAATGCCTCGTCCAGACACACAACGATACACTGTATTTGTTTTAATACAGCTTTGTGTGCTATACAGAGTGGTTTAATATTGCTGCTTGTGAAGAATGCTTTGGTCTACATTGCTGCAGGCTAGGAAAACTGTGCTTACAAATTCTAATGCAGAAGGATATATAGCTATTTTTAGTCAACACATTGCAAGGATTCAGATATACAGTAATACAGTCATGTTAGATCTTGAAGTACATCTGATGGAATCACAGAAATGTAGGGCTGGAAGGGCTGTCAAGAAGCATTGTCCATGCCCCAAGACAAGATTAATTATTTTTTGACCACCCCAGAGATGTTTGTCTAATACAGTTCCAAATTAAGGACATCACAGCCTTTTGTGATGCTTCACTACAGTCATAATCAGATATGCTCCCTATTTCTCTCCATTGCTGCTTGTCATAGCTCCAAGGGACAGAAAAAAAATAAATTGCTGTCTTCTTAGAAGGAACCTCTTCTTTCCCCCCCCCCCCCTTTTTTTTTTATTCTTAGATTGTGAGACTGTTATTGCATCCACATTTCCTGACCATTTTCCAGGCCAAGAAAACATGGTTCCTATAATCTTTCCCCTCAAGAAAAGTAGTGCCCAGACCTGGCCATAGTACTCATTCCGTGGCTGCTACTTCTGAGCACTACTGCATTCATATAGTTGCATATTGCAATTTTCTTTCGTTATTAGTCTACATAAATTTAATATAAATACCTCCCTTAACTTACATACAACAATCCTGTTAACACATACTGGTCATGCTGGGTTTTTTTCCTCTACAGCATTGTATTTCTAACCATTCAATCAAATCTTGATTTCTGTTGATCTTGTAATTCTTCAGTTTGAATACAGCTACCCAATTCTACTTCCTAACAGTGCTACTGTGCTTAATTTCATTTCCTTGACTTCACAACACGCCTCCATCCTTTCAGAGAACACCTTGGATTCTGTTCCTGTCCTCCAAGAGGCCTCTCGGCTGGTTGGCGCAGGACTGCTTGCATGTCCCTCATTATGCCATTTGACTTGGCAAGGAAACTGCTGAATAGAACTGCACTGAGGAGCACACGAGAGGTTTCTTCAGTCTGCAGACTACAAAATACAACTCTTTGTCTAATAAATTTCAGCAAGTTTCCTAACTGAAAGCTAAAGGTTCCCGTTTATCTGTTCTGCTGGCTTTTTGATCAAAAGAATGTTTGTCTGACGTAATTTGTGCTCAACAAATCTGTGTTGATTATTCTTTACAACCTTACACTACTGTTACAGCACAGAAAGCAAGTCTTCCCAAGTTTACCCTGGTATCTGCCTGAATACTCTACTTAGACTAGTCTTTCCTTCCTTAGGTCCTCCACCTTAACCTCTGACCTCCTCCAGTCTGGCAAGATCTAAACTGTTCTCTCCAGGGTTCTTAACATTAACTGCTCTGGTTCAGAGACAGCTTGGACACACACTCCTTAATAATAATAATACAAACAAACAAATTAACTCTTGCTGACTTCATCTATTTAAATATAGCACAAAATCCTTTAAACGTTTTAAATTCAGCATTTTCTTCCTCTAATACTCTTGTTAAAAACTGTGTTAACTAAGTGATTAAAATTAATAACAGCAAGCAGAAGATTAGGCAAGCTAGAAATGCCCATGGAAAACAAACTCAAAAAACCCCAGAAGACAAAATAACACCCTATCAGCTATTCAATTATTATTACAATTCCATGTCATAATAATAGTTTTCAGAAACAAAATCAGGTAGCAGTTAGTCACTGTATATTTAAAGAAAACGGCTTATTGAATCTGTGAGGTATTTGCTTCTTACCAACTAACTTAGTAATTATTTACACAGCAACCCCACAAACTTCATGTTTAGCTCTTTGCACTATGAAATACATAAGCTTTTAAGTATATTTAAAGCTACTCTGATCCAAGGCTTAACTCAAGTCCGTAACTGTATCACTGATACAGATTTTACTCATGAGAGTCAAGTCACACGGAAGCTTGCAGGATGTGGTCATTACAGAAGCATCAACATGCTCTACATGACAAAAACAGGCATACCACAGAAGGAGGAAACTTAATCACAAGCTTAACAAAATGATGGCAGAAATGGCAAAAGATAAAATGCTAGATTAGTTCTAAATATTTATAGTCCACATACTTTTCCATTTAAACATGCAAGCACAAACTTTAACTACTGTATACAATCTGTGACAATATTTTGTCCATGCATTATAATTTTTCACTTGGTAGTTTATTCAGTTTATAAAATGCATTCACATATATTAAATCAGTCAGCACTTAGTATAGGCCATGCTGCACAGATCACTAAATAGTTTCTCAGTCTTCAGGGCTAACTTGATACAATCACAAATGGTAGATTTTCATTACCCTGAAGTTTAAAAGCATAACTGTAGTAGCATTAATTTGAGATATAATTTATTAAAAATGAAATAGAGGCATTAGGTTTAATGAAAATGGTAACACACTGCCTATATTATATTTTTCCATGCTTCTTTGAGCTTTTGTTCCCTATCTATTTGGAAATTAAAATAATGAGATCAGTTCACAATCTGAGGAGAAATTTTACAGCATTAGCTAGCTCTTCAAACAGTTTCACTTTCCTCTGTGTTTGGAAGGCTTGATTTTAAGTAAACAAAACAAATAAGCAAACCCCTGATAGGATCTTTCAGTGCAAGAAATGTTAAAAGATGGGGCATCTCCAAAAACTTAATGGGAAACAGGGCAAACTTGCATTTGGTTACAAAATGAATATATTGACTTTGAAATGGGAGATACATTACATGAAACACTATATAATGAAACAGATGGGAACCTAATATTTATCTCAAATTATAGTCTGACTCATCCAGTGATGTAGCAATTTAACATCTGTGAATTGGAGCCTAACTGTGTTAGGTGCTGCTGTAAGCAGGCCTTGGGTGGGACTGGTCAAAAGCTGTGTAGACCCTGATTCAAAAGAGCAATTTACTTCCATGGGAATGACCCAGCCTGTACACCCTCTGCCCTTCTCAAAGCAATCAGGATGGACAATGGGATTCTGAAATACCAGATAATATCAAAGCTGAAATAAGCTGTATCTTGACAAATTGCAGGACCGGATGTTCAAAGTGCTCAGATTGCTACTGGTGAAGTAGAGCTTCTTTATCACATCACATCAAAGAACTGCAGTCTAGAAGAGATAGTTTGTATACCTGAGTGCATTTGTACACAGCATTGCGTACTCCAACTCTGGAAAAACCTGAATATGAATGAACAACACAATGCCTGCAATTTTGTGATGCAACTGCCCCTCTTTACCACTTGCTGGTCACTCTAATGAAGCATCTGCAAGGCCAAGTGCTTTAGGTACCATTATGTCAGAAAAACAGATGTCAGAAAAAGGTCCACAGTGAATGGTCTCCTGTCATCATTTAAGTCAATGGCAAGATTTCAGCTTACCTCAATAGAGCTACAATTTTCTCCAAATAATCTATGAGGTACCATGCTCAAGTATGCTGCTCCAAGTATACTTACAAGTAGTACGTAAAAAAATAGAATACAAAGGTAATATTTTTAATATGGAGGGGAAAAAAAAAAAAAAAAAGGAAAGCCCTACACAATCTGCAGCAGTATTTTCTCATGGAGCTACTTAAAATAATTCAAATAGACAACATTTACATCATGTATGATATTACAGCCCTATTGGCAGCAACAGCCCTTTCTGAGGGGAAAAGTAAAGCATAGCGTGCCAAAGTCTATACTTAAGTGTACACATATAAAAAAATATGAATTAGTTATGTAATCTTTTTTGGGAACAAAAGAAAAGGAATCAAACTAAAAACTTTTCTTGTAACTGACATTATGCTGGAAAAAATTCTTTACAGCAAGCCAGTGACACACAAACATCCTAGATCGAACCCTTTCACAAAGTGCAGTGACATTTGAAACAGAAAGCATAAAAGATGCAAATCCTCAAACCTGTCCAAACACCTCCAGTATGTGCCCCTCCGTGTCATAATTAGTCATGTCATTGTGCTTCATGCAATACCATCCACTTCACATATTCTATAGTTCATGGTATACAAACTTAGCACATGAGTTGGAATGAAAAGATGAAGAACAGACAGTCATGTTGTGAGACAAGTTGACTAAAACAACTAGAAAAATTGAAAGGTGAAATAGCTCTGTAAAATCCTTAGGAATTAAAACAGGATCTGCTGAGATTCCTCCTTATTATTTATCCCTACTGTTAGAACATCTTTAAATGAGTCATTAAAACCAACCTGGCATTGCAATACTGTAATGAACTGCACAGTCTAGACTCAAAATACTCCTAAAGCAATTCCTCCTGCAGGAAACCCTTCTGACCAATAAAATATTTTTACGATTGAAGTGTTCTGCATTGGAGTGAGGAACTACTTTAAAAAGTAAAAAAACAAAACAAAGCAAAAACAAACCAAAAAACCAAACAAACCAACCAAACAAACCAAACGAACACACACACAAAAAACCAAACCAACAAACAAAAATCAAAACAAAACAAAACCAAATAAAAAACCAAACCAAAAAACACCCACAACCAAACCATAAATTAGGTAGGTAAGGAAGAAAGCAAACTGCTTTCCCAATTATCTCTGACAAGGCTAGTTACTGCAGAAAAGGCTCTTTTTAAATATAGAAAGCATGTGGGAAGCAGAAAAGTGTAAGGTTTTAGTGAAGTCTGAAGGTTGCATAATTGAATCTGATAAACTGACATTTTCCTAGGAAGTTTTAAAATTTCAGAAAATAAATACATAATAAAACTAAACTTAGTTCAGCAGTTTTTGCTCTACAAAAAGGTATACCTGCATTGCATGAGGAAGAAAAGTCCATTTCTCCTCCCTTTCATAGAGCAACCAATACTCTCTTGCCCCCTTATTATCTATCCCTCAATACTTGAAAAAAGTACTCTGAGAAATATATTTAATTCAGGAGAATATTAGATTATGGAAAATACTACTTCAAGTACTTTATAATTGAGCCAACAGTGATTAATCACACCAGAAATGTTTTTATCTACAAACTTAATTTCTACCACCATCAAGAGGCAATAGTACAGACAAATGCACATCAAGAAGAAATCAAAGGACACATTTTCCAGTAGCCGGAGAGTTTCAGAATGACCTCCCCTTTGTGACTCTTTCAAGCAGGACACTTATCACAATTCCACAGCAAAAGGACAGAGAAATTCCACTTCATTCAGGTCAGCAGTTGCCATCGCTTGATATTTGTTGTGCTTTGGTTTGGTTTTTTAAGAGACAATATTATTAACCCATTACCTTAAGACAGGTAACTGCTAGTAAAACTGTAAATGGACTTAGGTCTCAAGTTCTAAATTTGTTCTTCATTTTCATTGTTGCCACTTTGAATCATAGAATGTAACAGGTTGTCATCTTCTGAGAAAGTTCTTGGATCACAGCCTGGAGTATGACAGACACTTCTGTTGTCACCCTTTTGCTCCCCGGGTAGTAAAGAGGAAAGCCTCAGTCCTGTAACCTGGGTACATCTAAACTACAGACCATCTCCCTTACCTGAGCTAGGTTTGAGGTAGCTCAATCACAGAACATTACAACTGAATTTACTAGCCCAGGGTTCAGAGTCAGTTTTAACGTTCCAGACAGTGGTCTGGAAACAAACATGAAACAATCTCATACGGATTTTTCAATGAGAGCACAAGACTGTATAGAGAAAATTATGACGAATGGCCAGAAGCTGAAAAGTATTAATTTGAAAGTAAAAAAACCCCACATTTTTCTGTTTTACAAGTACAGATGAGCTTTTAAAATCAGTACAGATGCTTTAAATTCCAAAGCTGAAATTTCAAAAGGAGTTTGTTGGAAAACGAGCACTAAACCTCAGAACCTCAATTAGTGTTTAGTCACGCAACACACTATGGAACCAACAGAAATCCTACCCTGAAAGCTGTTTTTCTTTCTCACCTCAACAGAAATAGTCTATTCACAATGACACAGATTGAATAATTAGGCAAAGCTACAGAATTTCGAGCGGTTGGCTCTCATGGATAGGTTACATCACGCACTTGGTCTGTAGGCTGCCTTAGGCAACATGCAAAACTTCCTCGTCTACAGACTGAGTAACTAAGTAGTGCAATGTCTGGAACAAACGTGGACTTGCCAGTGCTGTACCTCAAAATTATTTTCTTTATCAATACAGATGCAAGGCTGCCCCTCTTAGTAATTTTAGTTTACAAAATGTGATGTGAAATCAGGAATGAGTGTACTGGCACTAGGTCTCACAGGCAAAACAAAAATGATTTGATTTCTATAGATAAAGAAAAGACACCAAGGAAAAAATTTGAAGTGTGGTACCAATTCAGTGGAAAGTAACATGAACACAAAGGAAGACAATGAAGTTCAGTATTTATCCATTTAAGGACTGGGATCTTGAAGTCACAGAGAAGGACTTTGAAGTTTCAGGTGCCCAAGCCATAAGCCATCGCTCAGCAGAACTGTGAACAAGAAGTGGCACTTACTGCATGAGTTACAGCAGGGAAAGGAGAACCATGTCTGCGTTTGCCACATGATACAAGCACTTTGTTAAAAATGTCTTCACAATTCCTATTTCATGTTGTGCTCGTACTCTCAGAAGATGAGAAGAAGCTTCTAAGAGTGACATAACTGTTCTTTTCTTTAACTTGGCAAAGTATTTATGAATTGTGAACCTGGCACTTTTGATTTCTCTTCTTTGCAGGCTACAGAATACGCATGAAATACCCCACGTCTCTTTGTATATTCTAAAAATCTGCTAGCCGCATGTGTAGGAGGTCTGCTTGTAGTTTTCCCAGTTCTCTTGTGATTGTGATACCACAGTGAGAGTCGGAGATGTTGCTAAAAAGACCAAATGTAATTGCGCTGGAGCAGTAGAGCTACTGCTGCTTTTGCACTTCTGGATGTGACTGTATTCTTTTCACATAGACAAAATAAATATTGCTAAGAGTGGTTCTAGAGAAAATTACCTAGTGGCCGTATCTAGTTCTGAAACACAGGCAATGGGAGATAAGGTTACTAAGCGAACCATAACACTGACGGTGAGAGGGCAAAGAAAGACAGACAGAAAGGGTTGATCTAAAGTAATTTAAAGGAAAAAGTTAAAACCAATTGACTATTAGTCAATTAGTGATTAGTATTATCAAGTTACATTGACCTCAGTGGTTTGAAAGCCTGCTTTGGGACCAGCTCAAGCCATCTGTCTGGAAACACTCTTAAGAGATGTAGCGTGATACTATGACAGTCACTGAATTGTGCCACCTGAGGCTGATTTTAGATTTCAAGGTAATTTTATACATTAAAGGACATTGTCAACATTGAATCAATGGCTTAGAAATATCTTTTGAATGTTAGAGACCTAAGGATGACTTCCTTCTAAGCAGTACATCTGAAACTAAAATACCTCAGAGGTTTGTTGTAAGGTGGGAAGTGAGGCACAATATAATTTTTTTTTCATTTTTCTTTTAATACAGGATACTCTATTTCAACAGCCATGAATGAAAAGTACAAAATATGAATTGGTTTGCTTTGTTTTCCAATAGCATAAAAGCAAACAAACAAAACCCACACACAAAACCCAAAACCAACAGACCAAACAAAAAACAACCCAACAAACCCAAACAAACAACAAAGTAATGCAAAACTAAAACAAACTTTGAGTCCTGTTGCCTTTGAACAATACTGACAGCAAAGTGGTAGCTTTTTCTGCCAGGCTAAAACCAAAACCAAAAAACCAAACAAAAAAACCCCCAAACCATTCCCTAGTCATACAAACTGAGCACTACAATTCAATAAGGATCTCCTTCTGTTAATGTGTTATGAAGACCACAGAAATCAGAGGCTCTTCGATGATTAACTGAACTCCAACAGAGATGTAATCTAGCAAATGCATTTAACAGCGGAGTTATTTACCTGAGTAGTTTCCTGTGTGGGATTTGCATGTTTCTGCTCACACTCATCTTCATATTCCACAGCAGGAGAGAACAGTAATAATAAAAAAAAAAAACCCATCGCCATGAAGAACTGTTTCCCTGTGGTTACTCAATCTGTCCTGAAGTCAGTGGGAAGCTTGTCACAGCAAAGGTAGATTTGGGTCTCCTACACTCCTTAAGAAAGAACATTATTTAGAAACAACCAGGATTGACCTGGAAGTTCTTTGTGACAACTGCTAAGACTTCGGCTTCCCAATGCCTAAACATAATGTGGCACCTTGATGACTTCACCAAAAACTGTAATCGTACTTATCAGGAAGATGTGAATTAGTGACATCATCTACTACATCCCTTCTTTACTGGGATAGTACCAGTAATAGTGGTGTTCCACAGACACAGAGGTCCTCACATGCTAATGAAAGACACAGGGCAAAAAACTCTTTTGTAGTTCCCTTGTTTTCTGTGTCTTTAGTTCAGGATTACCTTCAAAATTATTTAAAAACAACTTAGAGGAAGCCCAGAAATGGATCAAAACTTTATACTTCCAAAGCTCGCTCTCTACTAGCCCCTGTCCTAGCTTGGTTACCTGCTGCTAAGGCTACAAAGAACTCTGATCCTCATTCGTCTTTGTGTGTGTGTGTGGGTGGGCGTGTAGATAGAATCATCTGAGGCACTAAAATCCTAAGAACTGTGAAACCCACAGAAGTTCTAAGAAGCAGTAATTCAAGAATTACTGGACTTGCACGGATGTATTGGCTCTTGACCTCTACTTCCCTTCCCTGCTACTTTATACATATTCCAGACAATAAATGTTTCCTGGAATATAAAAAACAAACGAAACAACCAACCAACCCACCCCAAAACCCCAAACCGTAAAAAGTACCAAAAAGTACCAAAACCGAGGTGAAAAAGCTCTAACATTTAACAAATCCTAAGAAGATGAAATAAGAAAAACTTTTAGGGCCCAATACAAATAGTAATGCACTTACACATATTGATATTAAAATTAGATCCATTCTTTGTAGCACTTCAATTCTTTGTAGTTTACATTCATATGGCTTCTACTTTCAGCTGGAAAAAAGGCTCAGATGACAATGCTTAACAAGTTTTCTGATCATTAGCTCAATATGTCTTTCCCATGCTTCTAATTTCACGGTGTATGTAAGGTACGTCAGTTAACTTTATTACAGCCTTCAGTAAAATCTGTATTATTGCATGTCAAGAATGGTTAGCGGGCAGATGCTGCTCACTGCTGCCATCTCATGGTAGACAATGTAGCCGAGGGGCTCAGTAAAACACAAGGTTCGCATAAGAGACAAGAGGGTTTTACCAGTGTTCAGCACCTTCTAAAAACAAACAAAAATCAACACTTCACCATAGCAGGTAAAACCTACTTGAAACTCCATGCTTTAGAAAGAGAAAGTGTGCTGTGATGGCTGCATTTGCTGCATAATAATTACAGTTGAGTGAAGTGAAAGGGGACAAATAAGTGCTAAAAGAAAAATTAAAAATGGAATTAATTTTTCTGTAAATACCTAAGAAAGTGGGGATCTTCTCTTGAAAGTTCTTCACTGAATTAACTTCTCAATGCAATAAGATATAAAAATGGTAAATAATGAGTTAGATACTAGAGCTGATTCTAAGTGCAGATCAAGATCTAAGGACTAGTGCTATCCGAGTTAAAATTACAGGGTATGTCTCCATAATTATTTTTATTTGTTTCAAAACTTTAATGAAGGTAAAGAATAAAAAACCAGGCGTATAATGATGATATGAAATGTAAATTGAGTTTTAGGTTTTTTCTTCCAATGGGAGATTTATTGTATGGCAACACCAAATAGAAATTGTGGAAAACAACTGAATTCCTGTAGTAGCACTCAGAGGGAAGCTTGCTGTAAGATCCTGCATCTGATGACATTAAGGGAATTGCCCCTGTGGTGAGAGGGGTCAGCATATAATGAGAAATTCTAACATGGAAAATGGAATTTCACCACAGGACACCAGCGAACACAAAAATAAGGATAAGAAACAGCTCCTTGTATGACAGCATGCCAGGATTTAAATATTTTAAGCTTAAATAAATATGTTGGAGAAATCAAAACGAGTCAGGAACATTTTCTGAGGAAAGTATAGATTTTCTGCAAAATCCTTTTCATTTTTTTCCGATTCTAAACCAGAACTTTGTGAGGCTTAGTCTATGAAGAAAAACAAAAATACGTACTTGCAAGACGAACTAGAACATGGGAGGATAGAATGTAGTTGTTGCATTGCATGTTTTCTTTTATATAAAAGCAGACTGTAGCATCATAGTAGTGAGGATCTGATTAACAACCCAAAGTGTACTGGCAAGATCAAACGCACTAGAGCAGACACAAAGACAAGGTCTGAGAAAGACTTGAATAAAGCATAAACCATTAAGATTTTAAAAGTAATGGCATGCCTGCCAACTTAACCACAACCTGTGCTTTGTAGACAGTCCCGGGAAGATGTGAGGACATGCAGAATACAAGCATGGTCCTTCACGCCAGGTCAGCTGCAGTTACAGACAGATGCAAAATGAATGCCTTGTTAAGAATTCGTATTTGAGCGCTATGGGCACTGGGGTTTGGCAGGTGCCACAGCTTCTATAAACTCTAGAGTGAGAAAAAGAGTGTTACATCGGAGAGTTCTTGAAGTTTTCTGTTGGGTAGGCAGAATCACATGTAATTCCCAGTTTCTGAGTATGACGCAATACAGTCAACTGCACAGTCTCATATTTATGAGTTACCACAGCAGTTTGCTGACGTGCACAATTCCATTGCATCATTGATGCATCATCTGTAAGTACAAAGAAGAATTGTTTTCTCCCACAACACAAAAATCTGGAGGCTTGATTTCAGCATTATTGTAAAACAGAACTTCACAGTACAGACCATACCCCCCAGAAGAATTAATCATTGTTCTCCGATTTGTGACTGTGATCTAGAACTAGCTGGCAAATAAAAGAATTCTTTTTATATTACTGTCTTGAAGACACCAATTATTTTGACACTTTTGAAATAAGTAAGTCATACTACTAGTCCTTTTGCTCTTCCTTTTACACGATGAACAGCTCCAGAATCTGCTGTGTAAGCCAGGCTCCCTGGGCTGCCAGATCTCTTACCGGCTGCTGCTGCCAGATCCGCGTCCTGGCACTAATAAAGCATGACTTGGGCACAATTATCGGGTTCCTGCAGTACAACTTCCCTCTCTTTAGTGAGTTAGGTTGGCAGCTCTTACGTTCAGCTTTCTCCAATACTAGAGATGCAATTATGCAACAGATAAAGTCCCTTTTAATGCGAATGTCATCTTTTTCTGATGTTATATGAGTGTTCATTAGATCTCTTGGTGTTTGTAACATTTTATAAATGCTAAGCCCACAGGTTCTCAAAAAGTGATAAAGTCATAAAAATTCTGATATTTGCTTCCTCCTTCTCACCTTTCATCTCCTATTTACATGAGGTTGCACTAATGCTGTCAATTATCCAAGCATCATTTGGTTTTTGGAAGATGTACTTTTTCTACCTACCGCTCAGATAAGAGAAATGCTCTGAACTGTATAATTTCAATTCTTTACAGCATGTGTGGAAAGAGAGAGAGGTTATTCCTGAATTTTAGGACAGTCCCTGTTTTATTTATGACTTCAGTATTGCTTTTCATTTTCAT
The DNA here is from genome assembly GCA_024605025.1 of Megaceryle maxima. Lineage (NCBI taxonomy): Eukaryota > Metazoa > Chordata > Aves > Coraciiformes > Cerylidae > Megaceryle > Megaceryle maxima. The sequence goes on along the minus strand of JANHGN010018690.1, from coordinate 104,615 downwards.
TTTTAGTGATAATGACTTGCTGCCTTTGATATGAATTTTCAAGGTCCTTTGTGAACGCTTTCTTGCTATGGTCTCTTGTATAGATTAAAAAAACTCTCAATGCTTTGTGAATAAAGCTACCAATTAAAGTCATATACCAATGAAAGTCATATAACCTAGGATAAAAGGAAGAGATTTCAAAACAGAAATATAAACACTAGACAACAATATAATAAGGCTGTGAGGTTTTTTGTTTGTAGGAAATTCCATTCTGATAACATCCTGCTGTGATACACTGTCATCTAGTCCAATGAGCAGCTTTTGGTACAGATCAGCACCGATTCAACCGCTGCTACCATCATAAGAGGAGTTGATGAATACTAACACACATGAATTATTTCATAGAAAATAAATTAGATTTCATCCTAAGTCACTTGATGCAATTTTCAGATTTGCAAGAATATAGCTTCTCTAAAAAGCTGTCATTGTCTACACATAAGCACATACATACTTTAGGTACAGGCTGCAACAGTCTACTTGTCCAAGCATCCAGTAAAATATTCAGTGTCTCAAAACCTACTGCAATACATCACTTTACTATATTTTCCTAACCAGTAGACAACCTATCCTTTACTTGATTATTAAAGTGAGAAACTTATTAAAGAGAAAAATAAATATATTTTCTGCTGCAGTTGAAGTTATTAAAACTCCACAGGGATTAAATTCACTACTTAAGAAGGAAAAAAACCAACCAAACAAAAAACCACACACAACAACCACCACAACACAACCCTGTAAAGACTGTCTTAACTGGCTCCTATAAAAGGTATAAAAAGTTCATATTCTATTGTCGATCGGCCTTAAATGTTCTAACAGAGACACGTTATATTAATGTTTAATCTGGGCTCCCCAGATAAATGGTAATTTTTTAGTTATTATTGCTTGGTTTTTCTTTCCCCAATCTCAACACAGCTAGTGCTTTAAGACAACAAAGCCAGAAACAATGGTAATCCTCCTTAGTAAGCAATTAGATGAAATAGTATCATCCTGGATTAAATGAAAGTAGAAATAATATTTTCCACACATTTCTTTCTACCATGACAATTACTAAAGGAGCTGAAATCTGGTGCTGGATTATGAAATGGCTAACTGAAACCAGAAAACAGGGTAAATAGTTCCAAGACAGCTGAAGTTATACAGCACTCCAAAGACAACTTTTAAAAGCATCTAGGGATAGAATACCAGGGAAAGATTTGGATTCCTTCAAGTCTGGTGCCAAATGACTTATATTTGGGACAACTATCCCCAGTGGCACTTTCAGGGGCCCGAGTTCAAGGTCTAGACTCAATACACATGATGTGGTCAGAGGTACTGACCTGTCTGGTGGGTTCAAAGCAACCAACAAGCTGGACAAGGAGCACTCTTAAGTCATGACATTAACCTGCAACTGCTCGGAGGATTCAAGGAAATAGAAAGCACTAATGAAAATGGCAAAGCTA
>JANHGN010018690.1:62287-103037 GCA_024605025.1 Megaceryle maxima | reverse complement strand
CTTAAGTCATGACATTAACCTGCAACTGCTCGGAGGATTCAAGGAAATAGAAAGCACTAATGAAAATGGCAAAGCTACAAAGTTACAGCTTGGTAGTTTTGTCTTGTCGTCTTTGCATCTGTCACTTACATTGAAAAACCTATTGGGAAATGAACTCTCCTCATTTCCTTTTCAGAACAGTACATATAATATACAAATTTAAATAATAAAATTAATGTATTTATGTGCCAAGTCACACAGAAACATCAAGGAACTCGCGTTGTGCTGCTTTCCCCCCTTCTCAACCATCAGGTTTTTTGACAGAGAATTTGAAACCTCAGAAAATAGTATAAAATCTGCAAGTTATTATAATATTCTTGGCCTAGCTGCAAATGAAACAATTCTAGCTTCTTAATTTAGTTGTGTTCTTTATTCATATAGCCATCATCAGACTCATCATCTTCAGGTTCTCCATGTAAGCAGGCAACCACGAATCAAAAAATAAAGGGTTGAAGGAAACCAATGTATTTTGGTTAAAAAAGGCTCGGGGCACATTCTTCAGAATCTTATACCTTTTTTTAAATGCTGATTCTGGTGTTTCTTTCTTCCCTTTGAATGTGAGAATTTTTAGGAAGGAACTGAGCATCAGCAACTGCTGCTGCCAAGGGAGAGCTGAGAGTGACACACTCATGGACAGAAACAGCTCCAGAATATACCCTAAAAAAAAAAATCTCTGGGGAATGGAAAGGATACTGCAAGTCAGCTATGGTTGCTTCTGGTTTCACAACAGGGTGATCTTGAACAGAGAACTGAAACAAGAAATATCTTCTATGAGTGCAAGTTATCTCTGCAAAGGTGATAAGTTTTTTTTGCATCTTCAGTGTTCTTGACTTCACAAATGCACACAAGAAAAAAACAGTGAAAAAACCAACTAAATAACACAACTGTTGTACTCAAGCCTATTACAATATATACCATCCATATTCTATTCTAATTATAGTAGCTCAGGCTGAGTATTTATAGTAATTTCTTCTGCTTATTAAGCATCACTATACCCTCAAGCCAAGTTTGGTAGCAGAAACCAGTCAAAATACATTTTTAATGCTGTCTATATTTCCCACAGTTCCTCAGTGATTTTTGGTTTTGGGTTTGTTATTTTTTTTCCTCCCCCAAATGATATGCCTTCTGGGCACCAAGGTTTCAGGTTTAAATAAGACCAAATTGATTCAGTAGCTGTATCAGTGCATGTGTTGCTAGTTTGTTTTTTAGGGGGCTGTGGGGCTGGTTTTATTTTGGTCTTTTTTTATTTTCCTGAGGTACTTTTTTAATTAAATGTCAAATCCAGCTTGGCACTGGAAACACACTGTATGACTCCTATTTGAGGAAAAGCTGTCAGCTTGTCTCTTCCCCTGTCAAACTCCCATCTGCTCTACAGAGATTAGTTTGGGCTGTGGGATCTCCATTTAGCAGGGTAGTATTCTGTATATGGCTCAATAATATACAATACAGGGGCATGAAAACAAGATCATCTTTCTTTTCCTATACGTTTCTTAGTTATGGCTCCCCAGATATTTAAGGATATTTTGGGAATTTTCTAATTCAATAAATTACAAGAAATATAAAAGTATTGCTAAGCACTAGAGCAAAGGCATAAAGAGCAGATCTGTTCACATCTGCCACTCTTCCAACCAATTTTTACAATTAGTTGAGCTATATTTAAACAAACCCTGTTCCTAGAAGTGACATTTCTACACTCTAGTGGCCTAGTAGATAGAACAAGGATTTAAAAACTATTGTTCCTGGTTGTGAAAAATCTAAAAAACCAGTTGGGCAATGCAATAAAGAGCAGTAGCTTGCTAGATTAGAAGTACATGGCTTGAAATGTTTATTTACTGCAGTTGTTTGCCTTTTTTTTTTTCTTTTTCTAAGACAGGACCACAGTTTTGGAACTCTTCTATGCAACAATACTTGTTTATACTATGTGTGTGCAATTAGCAAAACCACACACAAAAGACAGTAATCACATGTGCACACAACTACCTTAACCACACCTGTTTAGTGCAGTTTTAGGCCCAACGCCTGTAGATGAGAAGTTAGATTATGTAGTGACATGATAACTATGCTTTACTCTTCACTTATTTGGAATCCACGATACCATGTGCAAGTCAGTGAATTCTCAAAGATACCAGATGTAAACAGCCAAAAATTCATAGCAATATCCATAGAAAGTGCTTATGACAATGTCTTTTCCTAATTATGTCTTCAATCCTAAGAGATGTGTGAGAAATACTTCAGTGGAGTGGAGCCTGATGGAAAAATAAAAAAATAAAGACTCAGAAATGAGAACACTGAGGTCAAATAATGCCTGTGAAGCTCTAATAGAAGCACACTGATCGAAGACTATGGCAGGCAGCATTTCCAGGGTTACAGATGCTACAGACTGTTGCATAAAGTATATGCAGACTAAATCTCTTCAAATGTAAAAGGAGACGGGTTTGGTTCCGTGGCCCCTTTTTTGGCAGCACTGATCTTTTTCTCTTTGTCTGACTTACCTACTGTTCTGATCAGTTTTAGCTCCTTTACACCTCAGTGCTATGAAGTTAGGTAAATAACTCTGAGACTGGAAGAAAACTTGATTATGCAGGTCCTAAATACATGTTGCTGTGTAATGGGAGCTATCCCAAATAGGTTATTGAAATAACTGCATGTCCCATCAGTATCAGTACAGCTCATCTCCACTTCGCTATAGATCTTTCTGCCAGAACCTATTAAGGTTTAACACCTCTCTTTGATCCGGTGGCTGTTTTTTCTCTCCAAAGACGAGAAACCAGGATCAAGTGAAGACCCTTTAATAATCTCACATCACAGCTTGTGGCTCTGGAGAAGGAATCTTTGAAGGGTTTAACACAAGTAAGAGAAACACAACAGGGACATCTTATGCGAAAGGAGAATGGAGTCCAATTCACTGCTAGCCTCTTTGTATGTGCTAAGCTAATTAAGACCACTTTAACCACCATAAATTTACCATAATGAGGAGATTCATGCATTATGCACAGTAGTATGTCACAGCACATTTCATTTTTGTATGCAACAGGAGAGCTCAGATTATAGAAGATAAACTTGCTTTAAGATCCAGTTCTAACTAGGTCATACAAATTTGTCCTTCTTAAGCCCTAGCTTTGAACATAGATATACACCAAAGATCAGGATAAACAGGGATGTAATGGATACAAAAGCAGATTTCACAGCAATTGTAAGTTGTTCCTGGCACATTCTGCATGGGTGTACAGTATCTTAAAAGGAACATTCACAAGTCTTCAAAATAATACAGTTGAATACTCTTAATTCTTTTGGGAAGTGGAAATAAGTTGGTAGCATTAATATTTCAGTAAAGGATTTTTTTAAAAAACTAAGGTATTTTGAATTATATTTAGCAATTCAAAATACTTTCAAGAAACAAATTTCAGAATCACTGGGAGACAGAAGACTTAAGCAAATATGAAAAGAAATTTTCAAGTAGCCTAGGTATACAGAGATGTATATATTTTATCTCAGTATCAAAAGGTCAGAAAGAGGCAAGCATCTCTGCCTCGGACTGCTCAGCAGAGATTCCACCTGCCTCCCATGCTACACTATTCAATCAGCTACAAGATCCGAGAGATTTCTAGGGCTAGAGATTGCCAATTAGCTTGGAAATGGGTTAAACAGAACAGCATTGGCCACACCACATACTTAATTCCGTATAGACCTCTGAGCAAGCTCTCATTGGCTGTTGGAAGCAGGGCTAGAGCAGGTAGGAATGCATTTTCAAAGACTAATAACTAGAAGCTTACACTATAAAGAAGTCCTATACATTGGGGTGCCTACACAGTTTTGTAAGTGTCTTATTAACAGACTCAGAACTTTCCAAACTTCATTTTTTGGATTGAAATTGGCCACATCAGAATTCACATCTGAATAAGAATTCATTTAGACCCAGAGTCAAATTTCACACATGGCATGGTAACACTTGCCTTAATGTGACAAATGTATGAGAATGGAGATGTAATTTACACTGTACCTTACCCAAGGAAGTTTACTGGGCTCGGTGAGGATGCGAAGTGAGGGTATTTTCATACCTGTGTAGCACTTCCCTCGAATGTGCACTCAGAAGTCCAATTTAGAAGTCTCTGCTCTGTCAATGATATATCCAAGGCTACACAGAACTTGTGCACTGCTGGAAAAAGCTGACAGCTTCTGCTTAACTGCCTGGCACAGCCTGACATCTCTCTCTCATCTCCTTCTGAGAGACATGCAGATTCTGTCAATACCGCAACTATGGAGAGGGAGAGGCTGTGCAGAGCTGCATAGTTCGGTGTGCCTGGGTACCCTGCCAAGTCAATGAATGGGTTGTCAGCGATATTTGGCAACAAAGCCCTGTTTGGGGTGCATATGTTATGAAGAATGCAGTCATGTAGCTGAATGTTGCTTTATGCGAAAACAATGGAGGACAGATAAGTCAACAATAGTATATAGTTTGACTGACTGATATATGAAAGGAAGAGAGATCTAGACTAAAGAAAAAGTACTTAATTAGTGTTCAAGGTTAAACTGAAACTTCGTTAAAACTTCCCCCAACTTCATTTAAATAGCTGACCTTCTCCAGAATTAAGCAGACCTAACACCACCATTTGTAACACGTCTTACAACAGGCAGCGCACTCCTTTGGGTCCAACACCGAAACTGTTGTTTTCAAGTATTTACTTAAAATGTGTTTTGTTCTGCAGACTGTAAGCCACGTGTGTTGGAGAAACAAGAGGATCTCGCACGCTTTTCATTTAGACACACAGTAATTTGTTTTTCTTCCAAATTTAGTTTAGTTAGACAATGAAGAAATAAACATGAGACAGCTGCTTATTCTTTGGGTCAGATGTGTGCTTTTCTAACCTCTACCTCTTTGTTCCTAACATACAAACACCAACTTTTGCACCCTAAAAGTTGATATAAGTTGAAATGTAGATGTCACCAAAGTGTATTTTCAATGTTAATTCATCTGCTTTCATACCTGCACACGTTAAGGACATTTAACACATGTACTCAAAAAATATACGTCAAATATTTCAGCAAGTGCCCACATTACTTAAAACAGATTAACAATTTAATACAGAAAACCCAGCTGGCTAACTACACCAATCATTCCTGTTCATTTACTGAACAGGAGTCAAACTTAGGAAAGAATGCAGACTTCTATAGGCATACTTGGTATTTCAAAATATCCAGAGATTTCCTAAATAATGGAAAAGTTCCACGCTGCTTGGCATTAAAATCATACCTGCAAGACGTTTACATATACTGACAGTCTGTACTCTGAGATGCTGAGAAGGAGAGTTGTAGCTTTTAGAAGCTAAAAAAAGCAATGTCACATTTTAAGAGAGCATACTATCAAAAGCCAAACAAATCAGCTGCCATAAGCACTGCACCTCATGTTGCAGTCCACATTCAGGTCAAATACATTCTGTTAGGGTACATCATATCCTAAGCAGTCCCAACAGTCACTTTTAGATTGCCTAAATAAAATACTCAGGCTGCACTTGAGAGTGAAAATACTAAGCAAGGAGCTGTTCCATTCAATCACAAAACACAAGACTAGTGCAGCATGGGCAAGAAACACTGTCTTCTAGTTCCGAGAACCTGATGTTCTCAGGCAACTGCTTTGCTTCTGTATGCTACATCATCATAACCTCTTTGGTCGTCTCAGCAGATGTGTAAAGTCACACAGTGGGCAAGGGTATTGCACCAGGAGCTGGAACATGTTGCATAAACTACCAACTCATTTAAAACAAGAGCCATTCGACATAGTAAGTTTTTGCGGCATTGCTTCAGGTTGAATTGAGAGATTTCCCCGCCACCAATCCTTAAACCTTTCAGTGTCCTTGCATTAAGTTTAGAATTAAAGGTTCCACTCCCAGCTTTCAAAGCAAGTAATTGTATTTATTTTCTATTCATTATCAATATGGAAAAAAAAATGAAAAATAGCCTAGCCCTGAACATCTCTGCATCCAATGTACAAAACTGACTGGTGTGCATATAAATCGCTTATTGCTCTCACTTCGTCACAATGTAAACACGTTCTCCTTATTAACTTAACTTACTGACTTGCATCTCATTTTGACCCTTCTGTGTAAAAGTTATTTTCCAAGTCCTGCTTAGTCCTATTGCATTTCCCCCCCCCCCAGTCTTGGGTTTTATCTTCCTTTTTTGTTCTGATCTTTTTCTTCTCCAAGCTCAAGCAGAAAGGGATAATAGGAAAGATCTACAGTAAAATGTAATGATTTTTTTTCCAGTGTGAGGTTAGGGGCTTTTTGGTTGGTTGGTTTTTGCTATGGGCTCAGTGAAAATTGGCAGAATTCTCCAAGTTCATTTCAGACCTTGGTAATATTAAGGTGCAACAGTTTTTTAAAAATGCTCTATAGTAAGTGCAAACAGAATTGATTCAGTGCATGACAATAAAATGGTTAGCTATCTACTTGTGAGTGGTTCTTGGGCGTTCAACAAAAATAACTGTACTGAGAGAAGAGTGAAACTCCTTGAAGGACTGGGTATAAAGCTTTAATTTCCAGGATTTAAAAAAGAATCAAAAAGTGCCACAACTTTCACAGCTATTAAGCTGTGATTATCCACCCACCCTTTTTTCAGTCACTGTGAGATACTACTTGTTTAATTTCTGTTGTGTAAGTGACCTGCAAGTCCCTCTGCAGCTTATGGCTGTTAACTAGATGGCTCTTGTATTTCACTTTTTAAATAAACTGTTTCAAGCAATTCCCATGGTAAAGAGAGAATGAGGATGAGAGCAATACAACAATAATTTGCTTACAGTATATGAGCAGTGGAAGACAGAAAGCTTTCATCCTGTCACCATGTATCTTGTGCTTTCAAATGCTGGCCTTATATGTTTTGAAGTATACGGCACATAAATGAGAAGAATACCATGTGTTCTCTGAAACAGAACGTAGCAGTTTTCAGTGTCTGAGAGAACATTTCAAACATCAGATAAAAGACGAAAGAAGGAAAGCAAATGCCTCTGGAAGACTTCATGATTCTCCTCCCCCCTGAAACCAACAGTACTTTAAAAAGCATTCCCAGTTCACTGGAGACTTACAAAATGTGTTCTGTTATTCTGAAAACACCACTGTTTAAGACAGACTGGAATATATTATTTGTATAACCTCCTTGTAGTCCAGACTCAATAGTCTTTTGCATGGTACTGAAGGCCTTTCCTAAAGGACATATTATTTCAAGGGGGAGAATTATTTTCTCTGACCCCTGAATTTCTGTCTCAGGACTCATTACAAGTAGGAGACCAATAGAACATTTCTAAGGTTATTATACAGATGTTACATTTTTGTGTTAACAACTCACAGAGCAAACATACCAACTGCTCAAACAGAGATGGAGGAAGCAGAAGGGAGATGAGGAAAGGAGCCATGTTTTAAAAATAATAACACCGTTCAAACTTACAAAGTTCTAACATTAAGACCAAGAATTATTTGTTACTCTACTCTGCTTAGTCTTTTCCCAGCATAAACCACCAGAGAGGGGAAATTATCCATGACCTTTCCATTTACTAATGGAAAGCAATAATATTGAATTCATGTAAACTTTTATAATCCTGGTGACAGTTAATGCTTTTTGAAAAATAAAATTTGAAGGAAGATTTTTTTCATTATTGTTTCTTACATCAGGAAAAGTAGAAGGAAATTTTTAAATGTGTAACAAAAATGCTGCTTCTCTATGGATAATGGTGCCAGATATTGGCGCTGAGAAGCACACAGGTCTGCTTTACAAGCTAAATCACACTGAATTGAAAGAGGTAAAAGTGCTACACCCTCTTTAGTCAAGCCTGGTTTCAGGTTTAGTTTTACACTTCTTATTTTATTTCTTCTGCTTTTTAAGCATTAAAAATAAACTTATGGAGCTCTCAAGGTAACAAATGGCCACAGAAATCAAATTTTATAAATAATCATTTTAATTTCTTGAGCTCTAGTCAGCCTTCATGTAACTAGCTGGAGGAGGTTATACAAATGATACATTCCAGTCTAAACCATCTTCCACTGTGAATTTCAGACCACACTTCAAACCACTTAAGGAAATCCCTTCATCTGTGCCTGAAATGAGGAAGGTCCTTCAATGAAATGCAGGCTAACAGGAAAAGAACAACATTCTGCAGCTGGCTAGAAAAATGCTTCTGCATCATCTTGAAATAATTTGAGAGTCTGAATATAATTTTCAAAATAGGATTCTGACCAGAAACCCGTAGCAACATAGAAAAAGAGGCAAAGAGATTCAAAAAAGATCTCTCAAATCAGCTACACCAAATTCTTGGCAAGCAAAAATTCTCTCAACTATTTTATATTTCATCTAAGAGGCAGAATATGAATCCACAATTATTTAGCACCATACCTTCTTATGCTGAATGTACTTATAGCACTAAGGAGCACAGCTCAAAGGAAAAAAAAAAAAAAAAAAGAGATTACTAATATTTCTTTGATTGTCAAAAAAGGGAGAAAGAATTGACATCTTACTGTTGTCTGTGCTTTTCCGACAAAGTATTTGGTTTCACTTGTCTCAAAATGGAGGGAGAAACCTAACCCTAGCCAGGCCATTTAGCATATCCTGACTAAGATTCTTTGTATATTTAACTGCTCGAAGCTCCTCCTCCTCCTCCTCCCTGCCATTGAAATTGTCCTTCATCCTCCTACCTAAGCCTCTTCAGGAGGGTGCTGCTCCAAGTCTTCTTTCTCCTAGAGATGCCCAAAAGCTAAAACAGTGTCCATGCCTGGAATTATCAACATCAAAGACACGAGCCTCTTACGCTACAGATGTTTCTTTTGTACATTGCCATCACTTCAGAATATTCCAGAAGTGAGAACCAAAGTGGCACCAGTAGCACTGAAAATTTCTCAAAATCTGGAGCAAATTAAGGCAAATATTCTAATCCGCAAAAAATCTCTGCAATAAGGAACACTGTTAATCTATTTTTCAACAGTCATGTATACTTGAGCATTTCATTCTATCACTAATGCTTTAAGTGTTTTTAAACACATCCATTTTTATTGATGCCAATTGTCAGTATTGCTGCCTGTTATCCGTTTTTATTATTTCAACGTTATCAGCTCAACCACAATGCAATAAAATAAGATCATTTTCTTCAGTCCAATCTACTGTCCATTACTACTAGCAAAGAATATTCACCCTTTTACTTGGGCTTCCAATCAGAAATCAGTCATATTTTTGTAGTGAAAAGGAAAAGATGGACAGGATTTCTTTTTCTGAAATAATTCTTACAATTGTAATCATAGTCAAAAACTATAGCAAAGAAAGTAAATATTAAAGATTGAAATAAAATTCAAAAGAAAGGTATAATTACACTGTACATTTCTATCATAGAGAAGACTGTTTTTCGATTTTCCTACTCAATATTACTGGAAAGACAAGAATATTCATCATGAACCACATTTTTCCCAATAATTTCTATGAAACTTCTCAACAAGACCATCTTCAATAAATGAAAGGGGTTCCATCCTGCAGAAGTCCCGCACTGCTGCCTTCCTGTAAACTTAGGAAGTTTAGAAACTGACAGGATTTTCAGTGTCTAAACAACACTTCTTGTTACCTTAGTCATAATATTTTTCCTTACCTTTTCAACTATATAATGGAAAAGCTTCAATGTTTATTTTAGCCCAGGTTTTTGCAGTATTTGACATCTCAGCTAGAAAAGATCAATACAGAGACTGAATCTAGACACATAATGCTGAAAATAAATATAGTTTTATTTTGACCGACAAAGCTTAGGGTTTGGGGGGCTGTTATTATTTAGATTATAGTTGTTGCATGCTATTTAAAATTGAACTGCTAACCAGAAACAAAATGGAAAATGCAGCCTCAACCTTCTAACAGAAGTAGTTCTTTAAGGTGAGGTTTGTCTACTATGGGTAATGGATTGGATGTGAATTTGGACATCAGGGAAGGGTACAATTTAAATTTCAAATTTTAAACAAAGCTTTGAGCTCCTGATTTGTATTTGCAAGGTAGCACTCGAGAAAAATTGTTCTCCATTCCCAGTGTGGATGAGCACTATTCAGCTTTTCTCAAATTATTTATGGATCCAAATCTTAATAGCAATAGCCACTCTTAACTTTATATTTAAATTTTTTTTTAATATAACTAACTAAAATTTTCTAAGGTAGCTTTTACTAGACTATTCATACAAGGTACTTAGGTGCCTTGAAACTTAGAAGCGGATCCTTAGGTGAGACAAACACATGAGAATAGTCTCTAACTCAAGCAATAATAAGGCGAGCTCATTATCTTAAGACTCCAAAGAAAATATGCAGTAGTTCTCTTTGGTTCCTGGCCACAAGATGCTTAAGTATATGAAGGTGACTTGTGCATTCACCCTCCTTTCACGCTAATCCCAGACATTCCCATGATCAGATCTAGTGGCAAAAGAACTACCTGTTGGTCCTGTTCATCAACTCAATGAAACAAAAGATTCAGTTTTTTTAATTTAACATCACGAAACATTAAATATAAAGATTATGAAGCCATCCTGCATATGCACTGTTCCTAGTGCATACATTCTTTAAAGAAACACTAGGAAAAAACCAGCATGAGTGTGGAAAAACCCTAAGGCTATGTGTAAGACTAAAAAAATAGTACTAGAACTACCCCTGCCACTAGAGGCAGTAGGAAGTATAACATTTTTGTTTGCAAGATAACCAAGAGTATTTTAAGTTTAAATTTGTGCACAAAGAGTTATATATACTTTGATTTAAAATGAATGAAAACAAACAGCATTTTTAGTACAATGTGCCATCGGATTCATCATATTTTAGGGTTGGGAGACTGGTTACTGTCTGCCTACTCAGTACAGTTCTGTATCTGGCACTGGAGAATGTTACAAGCGTTCTCTAAAGTTCAAAGATGGTCTAACATTCCACATCTGTCCACAGTGAAATAAAATATTAATAATAGAAACAAAATATTGTTCCATATCTGTCAGTACAGGCACATACATGGCAAATTATGGCTAAGCAGGGAAAGTACTGAAGTCTGAAAACTGTTAGATAAAGTATTTAGTGTTCTATATGCAGTAATAGTAAAAATAAGAAACGGAACATGTAGTGTCATAGCAAAGAAAAATATTTTGACAGGCTGCAGAGAAATTTTCCAGGGAGATTTCCAATTGAAATGTCACTGCTTTTGAAATGAACCTGGGAAAGCATTAGGAGGCAGTCTGATGAAAAAAAACCTCTTGACTACACAAGAAGTGTCATCCATAACCAACTTTTGGGTTGAGGGGAAAACACACATGCTAAAACAAACTCACAAAAGCATCTTTGTGCCACCCACTCCTAATCCTTCTTCAAGCATATGACAAAGGCCAGGCAACCTGGCATTCCCGCATACCTGAAAACAACTGCCTGAGTGGTTGCTTAACATATTCCAATACCTCATTAATTCCTACAAGGATTGAAAACTGATGTAAATGGAAAAAAATACTCCAAGAACACAAAAACATTGCCATTGTTCACCTGACATTCTAAGCAGAAACGTTCCCTTGTATAAGCACAGTGCACTCCTGGGATTATTCCTGTTTATCTATTTTATCTGCTTTATTTTATGCTACAAAAGATAAACATCAAATTGTCTTGTGATATTAAATTCCGTCCTAGTGAAACTTTCAATGGTAGCATTTCTCTCATGACATTCTTGAGCACTTAAGGCAAGGTCAGCAAGTGTTCTCTTTCCATAGTAGAAAAACAAAGTAACTTCTTGTTTTTCCTTCCTAACTATTACTTCATTCAAATTCAATTTTGAGTGCAGTAGCTAGTAATAGTAGATACAAATAGAGATAAGCAATAAAGTTCCTTCCCCAAATGTGGGTGTGCCCTTACACTGAATAGGAATTCATTTACAAAAGCAGATATAGAGATAGTAGAACATATGCTATCAGGTTTTGGTTTATATGTTGCAATTCCCACATTTTCAAAGACTGAACTCTCCCACAATTACACAAGCTATGATTTCCATGGGGCTATTTCTGAGCTTTAAGGAGCACTGACATACTGATACACAGTAAGGTAACTGCTTTATGTTCTGAAATACTTAATTCCAACCTAAAACAGAACTTGAAAGATTGCAAAGCAGAAGAAAATAGAAAGGTAATAAATCAGGGCTTCTGTGCTCTCCACAGTTTTCACTGGGAAGTTGGGAGCATTTATGATCATTTTATTTAATTACAGGCCATCATCCCAGTATTTTGATTCTCTACAAAACCGATAACCTACAATTGAGCAGAGAGTTTCAGTGAGACCAAGCTTCTCTGACCTTCATTTGTATTGAGTGTCCATATCCTACAGTCTTGAGAAACAAGAATGTAAGATGAGCCACCAGATTTCAAAGTGTCAGCTGCCACTCTGTCTACACCTGGCTACATCTGGTCTATCACTACCATCAATGAGTTTCCTCTCTAGGACTTCCCAAAGCATCACATCTGTCACGCAGTATTTTCCTGTATTAGCTGCAGCCCATACAGAACCCAAATGAGATTCTCAGAAAACAGAGGTAGGGTGGAAGCTTTTTCTACAGCTTTCTAACTATACTCAAGAAGTCTGTTATTATGGTTCAGTAAAACCGTGACTCCATGAGAAAGGATGAGAATAAAAGAAGTAACAGAAGTGTTAGCTGCAAAATTTAGGTAGCATAGTTTTATGGAAAATACATAGATCATGTATTCAAGCCTGAGATAGAGAACTGTCCCTCTTAATCCTTACCAAGGGATCTTAAGAGACGTTTTAAGGGCTTACAAGTAACTTAATGAACAAACTTGCTCACAGCAGTAAGTTTAAACACTTATGATTATAGTAGTATACATCCATAAACACTTATGACTCAGGTTTTCAATCTGTGTATACCACGTGTATGTGCATTTTCTCAGTAAAACACCTTACATATTGGTTTCAAATAGCTCACCTTTTGTGCAAAAGTGGGAAGACACATGAATGTCTTAAGAACCAAAATGTTGTTTCCAGATACTCATGGTATTTTAATAAGAAACATCTCCCACAGTTTGTTGCCTTTATTTTGTTGTTGGTTTCGTTTGGTTTGTTACTACACTGCTGTCTTCTACCAATTTTTGCAGTTATAACATTACAGCAAGACTAATAAAATACACAGTCAAATATAATGTAGACAATGTGCAGGCAAGCTGAGTACATCTCAGTCTAGGAAATTCCAGCATAATCTCTTCCCCCAAATTATTGCTCTCTTGTGGAGTGACATTTTTTTGAACTTGTATCCTCAGGGGTCAGCTAGGTATAACAGCCATTGAATTTCCTTTATTTATCATGAGGTACATGCCATACAACTTTTGGAGTAAATGTTATTAACAGCATGATGTTGTACTGACTCAGAATTCTTATTGCATCGATTTCTTTAACGTCCTACATTGATTTGCCTTTTCAGCCGGTTGCCATTAAAATTCTTCCAACCTTAAAAAAGGAAGCCACCAGAAATACTCTCTGAAGGCACTTACAACATTGCATAATGCCAGCTGAGAAGCTCTATTAAGTGAATGGGGTGGGAGATATTAAGAAAGGTAGAAAACAAAGCTTCATTAAACTTTACTTTTTAAATTCCTCTGAAGAAGCACTCGACAAAAAAATAAAGTAAAATTAAAATAAAATTAAATACTAATAAAAAACATTCAAACTCCCCCACAAAACCAGAAACCAAGCACAAATGAAATTAAAAGACAGACAGACACAAAGCACAGCTCTAGCTCATGCAAATCACTTAACGTTCACAGTAACTCAACTTTCTGTAATGAGTGAAGTGCAGCCCTTGCCTTCTAAGTCCACAATGAAGCTCTAATCTCACTATATAATAAATGAATATATTATAGCGTTAGAAATTATAGAAAATGCATGGATAAGCCAGAGTAGTCTTTCTGATGTATCCCTTGATACAGCTAAATATTATTGCACAAGCTACAATAATATATGCGTTACTGTCCCCTCAGTTGGCTCCCAAGGCTCATATAGCTATTCTGCCTATGCTAGTTTGCATGCTAATAGGATCCCAGAAAATTACAATTGCCCCTAGGGACTACATTTAAAAGCTGCCCTTTCTGTGAAAAGGCTCACTCATGGTCCAGGTTAGTCTGTATTTGAAAGGAAACCTTATGCCATTTGCCAGACTCCTGAAACTTTCAAAATAGCACTGTTTGATTAATGATCTTTACTTGCTATTGATGCTAGTTCTTGAATCCAGAGTAAATTAAATTACAAAACATTGATGAGAGATATTCTAAAAGTAATGCAATTAAAGCAACCATTGTGAATTGTTCAGAGAACAACCAGAGAACGATTTTAAAAATTCAAATGAATTTGAACACCAGGAAGACACCCATTTGAATTTCTAGAAATATGGCCCAGTTAGGCTAACTTGTGAACCTGCTCTCTCTAATCCAGCCATACACCCTACAAGAACAGCAGCCACAAAGTTATTTAAATCATAGAAAGACTGGAGATGACTGCCAAAAGAGCTCTCCAGGAGTTAGGTGCCCAAACCCTATCTAATTTTCTGACATTGGCAAATTGCTAATTCTAGACAGTCAGCACAGCAATAGTCACATCACAGATGAGCTTTCAGAACTCTTTTTTTTTTTTTTTTTTGGGGGGGGGGGGGGAGACAAGGATTTGTGTTTTAATTTAGAAAGCTTTGGAGACTCATTATTACTCTCCAGAATACCTCATGGCTATCAAAACTATCCAATTAAATATAATTTGAAATCAAAGCAGACAGTGAACAGTGCTTTTATTTGAAAAAGTATTTATAAAGCAGGTTTGCATTGCTCATTTGCAGATGATGAAGCACCATGAGCATCACACAGGTGACTAATGATTACTGAGCACATTAGCTTGGTCACATAGGTTATTTAGTTCTTGTCATCTATCATCCTTTAACTCCCTCAAAAAAGCATGACTTAATCTTTCATCTCATACTCACCTTAAGTTAACCAGATGTAATCAAAATGCAAACCACAAAACACAGCAGCCTAAAAATCAAATCAACATTAATATCTCCCTCAAAGGAAAACATGCTGTTCAGAATTCCTTGTCTGCTTCTAATCTGATTTTCTTCTGATGCACAGGCAGAACATACTTAATGATAGATGTTTAGAGAAATGGAGATTAAAGTTGCTTTATGTGGGAAGGTCTGTAAAACAGTGTCTCAGAAAAACATGTTATCTTGATACTAAAATTTTGTAAAATAATGTTTAGAAAGCACAGTTTATTCAAATTGAGATGAACCATTATTGCTAGGATCTCCTTATGCATCTTTAATATTTGCTGTTTTCATTAAATCTATAGCCAAACAAACATCTACTACTGCAGAGGGGCACATGAGTGCAGTGACCTTCTCTATCAAGCCTAGCACTGCCACGCTTTACCTTTCGCAGGACAGAACGCTGTCTTGGTTTTGGTCATCTGTGTGGCCGGGTGGCTGGGGATTTTGGTCAGTTTCTTTGGATTTTTCTTTCATACATTAAAATAATCATTTAAAATTTTGGTAAAGACTGACATACACACAAATATAGAGCTAGATTCCCAAGTTCTCTTTTTCAACATTTCTCTTTTGGAATCATCATCTTGTGAAGAAGCTGAAAACACCATAATCTTCTCAGCATTTGCTTTACTTTTATTTTAGCTTTGCATGTTTATCTCCATATAATTTTGCATATGTCTATGTAAAAAAATTACCATGACAATCTGGTTTTAAATCAGGAACTGAATATAGATCATTTGATTCACTTCTTCCATTTAACTAATGCTTTCATTTTCATTCAAAAATGTTAAGTTTCACTTTGTTGTGCATATGCCACAAGGCCCGTTGCTGTTGGCAAAAGCTCCCATACCAAGAAAACATCTGTCAGGACCGTAGGGACTTTGCTATTATCCCCCACTTCCTTGTTAATGTATGGTCAATACTATGACAAGAAACCTCTCAATAAATATGCAGTGGGAAGATAAATTGCCAGAAAGTTGGAACTACCAGCTGTCAATACAATTAGAGACAAAAGAGCACTGGAGCTGGCCTCAGAGGATTATACAGCCATTTGGGAATTGATTTCCTCAGGGGTTACTCCTTCAGAGCTTTTTATCCACAAAAAAAGCCTAGTTGTTGAGAAGTACCATTTGCTAGCTCTTTACTGCATTTACATGCATTATTTCTGCCCTTCCCCACCCAGACTAATATTCTCTTGAAATACACTATTTTGCAAAGGTTATCTCTGTGAGTGTACTTACTGTAGATCTTCTCTACTGATACCTGGATTTTTATTCATTCAAACCTAATGGCCTAAACTATAAAGTTTTAAGATCCAAATTGAAATAAGACAACATTCTTATGCAAAGCATCCCTAACTTCACTGTTATCAAACCCAGGTCTTTCTAAGAGAAACAAATACAGCAAAAAGGACACAGGATGGAAATTCTCTTGGAAATGGAGATAGCAGAAGACAGGCAAGGAGAAATGAGTCAGATGAGCACTGCCTCTGTCTCCACCTACTTATCATCAGGTAGGAGTAATTCTGCTGAAGTAAAACAGTGCAGTTTTCCAGTCACTGCATGGCTTCCTCTTTCTTGATGAGCAAAAATGCAATATTTGGCCTTCCTCGTAGCAGTTTGCTTTTGAGGCCTTCAGAATAAATCCTCTTGCAGGAAAAGTTTGCTTTATCCTGAAGATATCAGAGTCGGTCAAAACTCTTCCGACAGAACAGCTTTAAGAGAGCAAATGCCAATTTGAAAGAATCAAAACACTCTAGAGAAACACATTGATTGCATCAAAATTCTGATGACATTTACTGGAATCCTGCCTAGTTTCATGTCTGCTCCTCTTCCCACCTCCTCAGACAATATTTCCAGGCTTACAATGAAAATAAAATGTAAAAACAAAGTTAAATTAAAAGAGAGGATCAAAATTAAGGATTTTTTTGAAAGCCTACACAAATTAATTATTTTGGTGTTTTAAGAATGGCATTATTTCAAGAACTGAGATTGTAGAGGAATTTACTGCATTTATTTTATTTTCTCAGATCCCCTCCCCCCCCTTTTTTTTTTTTTTACAATTTGGAATTATGACTAAAATGAAAATTCCTCCTTCCACTCTGCTGTCCAGAAAGCAACCCCAGTGCCCTTTACCTTATCTGTTCTGCTTACTGATTGGCACAACTGAAATACTGATACTGTATCATCAGTTGCATCATAGAAAATAAAGCTGTTTGAGCAAAGCTTCCCATAATAATCAACATGGTTACCTGCTCCACGCTTAGTCTTGAATACTGCAGGAAACACTACGCCAAAACACGTTCATCTTGTGACTGCTTCAAATTAAAGTAAAAATGGTCACAGAGGGTTAAGACTGTTCCTCAGATGCACTAAATGCCATAGTAGGATTATCCCACGCCCAGCCAAATTTCACTGATACTAATTAAATTCTCTGTGTTTGAGCTACAGTGCTCTATGCTTCTTTGAATTTATCTTTTCCAGCTCATTTGTTGTTGACTGACTGTACAGCAGGCCAACCATCATTCCACTATGGCACTGATCATCGTGGTAGCAGTGGCCATTAAAGCACTAGTACACAGTGCGCAAGGAATCTCTTGGTATTTAATTCATCCATGCCTCAGTAGCTCCCCCACTTTTGCTTTAAACGCTATCTTGTCCTAATGCATCATATAGCTTCCTGTTTCACTCACTGTAATTACCATTCATTAAAATACAGTACTTTTTTTTTTTTTTTTTTTAACATGACAGCCTTGTGATTCTACAGCACTGCTGTGATCCATGGCCTTATTATTTAGTACATAATCTCAAACTCAGCTTTATTACAAGAAACAAGCTGCTTTAAATGTCAGTAATTTGTAAGGTGAACAAAGTAACAGATCTATCAAATACAGTATGTGCAAAACAAGTAGTGCTCTTTAGGTGTAACTAAATGCCAGCAACCATTTATGGTGGAGAAATGAGGGAGAAAAGGCAAGGAAGGACTGCAGTGACCCTTCCAAAAAGGCTACAAGGTTTCTAGCTTTGGGGCGATCATTATGATAAAAAGACCTATCAGTCATATCTTGAATTTTGGTGGGTTTTTTTGTTTGGTTGGTTTTTTGTTTGGTTGGTTTTTTGTTGTTGTTGTTGTTGTTTGGTTTTGTTGTTTGGTTTTTTTGGTGTGTGTCCCCCCCCCAGCAGGTAACTTTTCACAAGGCTGCATTAAAACATGCAGATCACCTAAAGATAACTCATCTGAGAAGCTGCATCTTCAACCTTAAGAGCCTAGAATGCAAATATAATTTGATAATACTTCTCAAAAATAGCAGTCTTAGAACAATACCCAAAGCCTTCCCCTTACAAATCTCCAGAATTTGGATGGTATTATTCCCGCTTCTTTTTTTTTGTCTCAATCTGTCTTGCTGCCTTCCTTTCATTAATACCTTACCTACATTTAAAAGTTTTGCCAGAGAAAGCTAAAATTTCAAGTTGATATAATTCTTCCTGAACACCTCGGAAGATAGTGTTTTCTTTGAACGAGGTAGTTTTACTTGTTGATGTAGAAGGCACAAACCAAGGACCAGCTAATAGATACAGATACCTTAGAGTACTAACACAGACATGTTACATCCCAATATATTCCTCTCTAGTGATAAAATCCATACATACTGCCTACACATTTCAAAACAGTAACTTCAAGTAACTCTTCCTTGGCTGGTCCAAGAACACTAGAAATGCCTGGCAACTAGAATCAACGGTTACTGAAAAACCTTTACACCTAAGCAACTGTGTTTACAGAGAGAAAGAAGCACACTCAGAGATAATTCCCAACAAAATAATATGGATTTGAAAGAGTAAAAATGAAGGTTTTCCATGAATATTACCAAATGTTGTTAGTTGTAAAAACAATAGATGATATTGATATGTTGCTGAAGAGCATGCTTTCACACTGTAATATTGAATTGAGAAAGTTCATTCTTTTCCAGCTTCTTCAATCCTATTTGAGACACTGCTATGAAACACCTAGATGTGAATGACATTGCCTCTTTTCTCCTGCGCATAGAATACTGTGCTCCATTTGTTCAACCAGTTCTACCTCATTCACTAATGCATTCCCCTTCCTCTAAATCTTTGTAACTAGTCTTTTCCATGTTCAGTGGGAAAAAAAAAAAACCTCCAAGTTTCCATAATAATTAAGCTATTTAAGAAATAAAAAAATATTTTTGCCAAAAGATCACCTGAAACATCCTTCTCCAGACCTTTTTCATACTTGCTATGTATCACCCATTCAAACTTTTATGTTGGACTTCTAAAAAAACAATGTGTATTATTTTTCAGTTGCACAGTTTTAGCACTTTATGACAATGTGCATTTTTTCTAAATAATAATATATACTGGAAATGGTGGGAAGTATTCTAAAACTCTGAAGAAATAGTGGCAACTTCTTGACCCTGAAATGACCAGGATATTATCCATTTACAATCTGAAAGGCTGAGAATGTTTCACTACTCTTCACTAGATTATTAATTTTTTTGGGGGGGGGTTGTTGATATATCAATTGCCAAATAATGTAACAAACAAGAACAAAACTAACTAGCTGATGTTTACCACTATTTGCCTGGTTTAACCATGCAATGCTACCCAAGTGTCCCTATACACATGAGTGGTTTACACTCAATTAAGAATACCAATTTTAAATGGCATTTATGGAACAAATCAAAGAATTAAGTCTACTGAAATTAAAGAATATCTACAGAAAATAGAGTAGCAGCACAAAACAGAATAGCCCAACAGCCCTTGGTCAAAAGTCTTAATACAGACAAATTAAAGACTTGATTGGCAGTAATTCTCTTGCTTATTAAAGTCTATATGGATGAGAGCTACCATGAGGAAAGAACAAAATACAGAGAACTGTAGTGAATTTCTGAAAGCATGAGATAATTGATGAAATTTGGGCTGCATAAAAATTAATCTACCTAGTGTACAACTAGGTATATCATAAAAATTCATAATGCTTCTAAGTCTGTACAGGTAAAAAGATGGCTTTTGAAAAACCAGATCTGCCTTCAAAATAAAATTATTTTAAATCAATCTCAATTAGGTTGAATTATACTTGATGTAATTTCTTTTTACTAAAACTCTTGATATTAACTTCTGCATTTTACTAAATTATGCACAGATACTGTGCTTTGCATATGAATCACTTTATATGATAAGCTGTCTGCATTAATTTAAATTTGATTTAACCAGGTTAATACTAATAGTCTGTTTTGACAATTAAAAAAGTTTCCCAAAGAGAAAATATATACAGAAAATATTACACTTAGAAATGTGTCATCTTATCCTGGCATCTAAAAAAGTTAATAGAGTAAGGATTAGTATTCAGACTCTGCACTTAAGGCATAGAAAAAAGAATATTAATAAAAAGTTTGTTCTCAAGGATAAAATGCCACATTATCGCTCATAAGGACCGGTTCTGGTTTGCCTGAACTCTTGGTTGACAGCTTTTAACTCTCACAACACCAAGATACCATTAAATACAAAAGGAACTTAGCGTAGCTCACAAGAAATAAAGACATAATTTTGAACAAAATACAAGAACCACTTCCTCAAAATATTCTTCTGTCCAGAGGAAAATATATAGCTGACAAATTCATACAATCTTGATGACTTTGGATGAGCTAATCCATTTGCACAAGAAAGATTTTTTGTCATAGTTTGCTTTTATAATATGATCAAAAGTCTTTCTCTTGGGAAGAGAAGTGACAAATTTTGCACAAAAAAAAAAAAAAAAAAAAAAAAAAAAAAACCACACAGAGGTTTTCTGCGAGACTGCCCATCAATTTGCAGGCACAGGAATGCTAGATTTTTCTAGAAGTCTAGCATATAACAGTATTTTACAAAACACTGATGTTAGGTTTTAATTTAAAATGCCAAGATGCAATTGCTGCTAAGAAGAAAAGAATTGATGGAGCCTTTGTTTGTGGTTGTTCAAATGTTGCAAGATACAGATCAGAACTGATACTAATGCCGGTTTGAATTTGCCTAAGCAGTTCACATTTTCAAGCTCTCAATGCCAAACTGGGCATTTTAAGTGTTTTGACAGTAATGATTTGAAACATGCTTTCTTAGCAGCTAATCGATGAATGGAATAGCATTTCTGGCAGTATTCTGAAATAGGATATGGACCAATAGCCTCCTCATCCAGAAGCTCCTTAAAAACCAACTTACAGGATAAAGACAAATAAACAAAGTAACCTACATGCACATGTAACACTAATTAGCATCAGCAGAAACTCATTAATTTATCATTAAAGGATTGTTATTCTATACATTCATTATATTTACATAACCTTTAACTTCAGTTAACTTAATTAGATTTTAGGAAGCACTATTACTATCATAGTAAAGGTATCTGCAATCTCACATCAGGCTCAATGAACCCCAAATCACCATTTTTACCACTAACATAAAAGATGTCAGCATGAAATCTAGTGCCTGGTAATATCTTCTCTTCCCCTCTGCTAAGTAAGGACTAAGCTTTACGTAAGTCTCACTTTAATCTCCCCTGTAGCAAGGGACTGAATTCTCCAAGATCTCACTTCTCCAGAAAGTTCACTTGAGTACTTGGAGAAAACAAAATGATGGAAGAGATAAAAAATGGTAGTTTATCTAACTGCCATGGAGATGAGTTTGAACCACGGGAATAATCTACAACTATGTGAAATCATTTAACATAATAGATGAAATAAAATTAAAATAGTTAATTCCTTGAAAAGATTTATAATGCTATCCTTTTGCCTCTAGTTTAGAAAGTAAACTAAAGATTGCTGTGTAAACTTTGTCACTGTGATCAGCACTTAAAGGGTTTGCTAAAAGTACCTACACAGAGCACCCATATTACCCAAATGTAAAAGGGGGAATAAAAAAAAAAAAAAAATAAAAACACCCAACACAAAACAACCAAAAACCACACAAAATCAATACACAGTTTACTTTGATCTACCAATAACCTGAGCAACCTATAATGCACTTTTAAAATGGTAATATCCTGAACTTTAGTCAAGGTCTCTATCTTTCAGAGGTTATGCAATCAGAACATCTCCCTGCCAGTCAGCTCCCCAAACCCTGCACTCACAGCATCATAACAGGAAACACCCTTTTTGAGACCCACTTCTCTCTACTGGACAGAACTGGAATTTACCTCCTGTTTCCTTCAATGTGTTTGTGGGTTGAGTTTTTTTTGTTTTCCATTCCCACTAGCTCCCTCTGAGCTGAAAGCAAGCTTTAAGTGGAGCAAGCAAGTGCAATTTTCTGCCTGTCTCCATCCTTTTGCATAATCACAGAATGTTAGGGGTTGGAAGGGACCTCTGAAGATCATCCAGTCCAACCCCCCTGCCAGAGCAGGACAGAACTAGAGCAGATAATGACAGTAAGGAAACTTCACATGCTCAACAGGACTGTTAACATTTCAGAAACAAAGGGCCTCTCTCCCAAGATGGCTGGTGGTTTGTGGGTTTTTTTTAAGCAGACAGGAGCCCTTCTTGTCCACTAAAAGATAAACACCTACTTCCTCAAAACAGGGGAAGAAGGACAAGAAAAAGCAGCCTGAAAATATGCAACAAAGGGAAACTCTGGGAAGAGTGTGGTGGGTGGTATGGTGGAATTAAAGGAATCTGGCAGGAAAATTTCAAGTTGTACACTGACAAATTACCCAAACTGCTGCAATTCCACTAGGGTTTATGTCCAAGAATACATATGGTGGAACTATAAGAAAACACTGATTTTTACACTTTCAAAAAAACCCCAACACCTATTGAATAGTGTAATTTTCTGCATTGACGGTAACTATAGCAACTAAGATTAAATGTAGGAAAATCATCTGTACCCACAGCAATAATGAAACATCTGTGCATCAAGTCTTCAAATTACAGAGCTGTCAGTCCTGAAGATGACTGGATCATTAAAAGACTTTTACCACAGAGAATACCATCAGAACCTGGAATTTTTTCAAATGGCATCTAAAATACTGTACCATGCCTTGAGACATAAAAGCACTCTCCCTAGTAGAGGTAATGATAATCTTCTGGCAACGTTAGTGAATGCACCTCAAAATATATGAATCAGTAGAATTTCATATATAACAACTCTTCCTAATAGCAAAATTACGATGGTTAAGCTAAATGGTAAACACAGCAGCACAGAAAAGGTCTTGGAAAAGAATCTCTGCAGAACACAGCCGAACCAGAAATATACCTTTGCTACAGTAAGGTTGTAAGCACAGAATAGGAGTACTTACCTATCACACTCTGAAAACCTAACTGTACAGCAAATTGCCAAAGGCCGGAAGAAGGAAGGATTAACTGGAGACCACCCCAGGAATTAAATATATTAATCCTATTTAAGGGGATTGGACAGAATGTTAACAACTGAAATAAACCAGTACAATCTGCTTATCTTCCTAGATCTTATTTTTTTTTCCTTTTTCATATGGGGTGGGGTGTTTGGTTTTCAATATTTTCTGTACCTCCCATGAAGATCTTTGCTGTTGCCAGCCTAATCAGAAACATTTTCAAATACTTGCTTCAAGTACTTGTTGGAGTGTGAAATGCTACAACATAAACTGAGCCTATAAAACTTTAACTCGGAGCAAAGAAGAGTTAATGTTCAGTTGCATATCCCAATTAATTCAATAGCATACAATGGAATGTCTGACCTCCACACTTCAGTGACACTCAATACAAAAATTTCCATTTGCATGATCACATGTCTTCCGAAAAGAATGCTGTAAATAAGTGGTGGTATTATACATCCTGTATGTGTTGCACCAATCTTCATTTAGTATATCTTATGACAGAAGATGGAGTCCAGGTATTCAACAACAGTGACTTGAGTATTCCCTAGAATTGCTTCAAAATAAGTCTGCTTTTGCTGTCTATTTCAGGTTCCTATTATATGTGGGGTTTTATTACACTGCAAAATTCCCAGCACATGGCAAATATCAGCTAAAATAAAGAGCAGTCAGTGAGATGATTCCATGTCATATGATGTCACAAGTTTTGATTCCAATCTGGAAAAAAGAAGTCTTTTACCCTAGAAAAGCTCTAGCTTCCAGAACTTAAAATTACGTTTCAAAAGAAGAATACCCTATACTTTATTTGCATTTCAAATAAGAAACAATATTTGGTAATATGTATCATAAATATTCAGTGATCAGATGGCAGCATTCTTCAGCATTTGCTTCTAACAGACGCATTCTTTGTCATTCAAGTGTCCTGTAACTGTGACTCAAAGCCTTAAAGATGGCACTCCTCTGCCCAACTGGAGGGCCTTGAGCCAGAACTATTTTCCTAAGTTCCCTTCAGAAACAGGCACATCAGCTTCTCCTGAGAGAGGCATCCAAATATCAGAGGTATTGTACCATTAGAGTTCCTTTGTCTCCACACTATCAAGGGATTAGCTACTAGAGACATTTGAAATTAGATACTAATCCTATTCCCGCTCTGCCATTAACTCACTGACTTGGGGCAAATTAAATTTGTGTGTCTCAGTTTGCTTTCTTTTTCATTGACAGGTCCATCTCTGCACATGATGTAGGAACACTGGGAGACTTGGCCACAATATTTGTAAATCACACTGATCTATAAAAGAACCTTTGTACTATTGTAGCAAAGAAATTGACACACAAACAAACACTGTACATAGTGTTCTGCAAGTACTATGATTTCTTTTCAAAGCACTAGGAATCAGAAACCATCACTGTTCTGCTTCAGTCTGCTTGCTTTCTTCCTGGGAATTGGTGCATTCCTATATACATGTTGCCCTTCAAAAGGTCTCCAACGTTCTGCAGCTGAGAGTCAATAACAAAGTGTTGGAGAAATCAAAGCTATCCATATGTATGTAGGCTTTAAAAAAAAAAAAAAAAAACAAACCATAAATCAATTAATAACTCATGTTTTTAAAAGTATTATCAATAACATTAGAATCTCCTTTCAGAGATTCTGAAGAAAGGTTTTTGGTTTGTTTCTTTTCCTATTGCCTGGCAATGTGACCTGTACATTCCATGGGTGAGTGACATGAAAAACAGTTTTTCCTGTGAAATTAAGTGCCTGATGTTAGCTCTCCAGGATTCACATCACGGGTTCTCAAAACTTGTTTGAAACTGTCTTTGCTTCCTTGTTAGTGAAATAGATACAGCACTATTTTACTTTAAAGACTAAATTTAAAGACTGCATCTGCAGCATAGGGTGTTACCAATATGCTGAGCATCACTGTTACCAGATAAGGAAAGTAATGGCAGATTTTGCCAAAAAAATTATCAGTTACTCACAATGAAGAAACAATGGGAATTAGGAGTATGACCTTGATTTTTTTTTTTTTTTTTTTTTTTTTTTTTCCTTTCTCTAACTTTTTACAGTTGCTAAAATAAAGGTCAGGCTGGAAACGTGTATCTGTTTTTTTAAATGGCTAAAAGATTATTTTATTCTAATGAGTAAAACTTGACTGTAACTTAAGAGTGCCTCATTTACATTAACAAGTAAATGCATGATAAGGCAGCAGCACTGTGTTATGTTGAAACGATTCACATTACTGTGAATTACTACTTTTTTAAAACATAATAAAAATAAAAAGAGGCAGCAATCTAGCATTACACAGAAAATCACAAGTAGCATAAGAAAATAAATCAAAGGAATAGTACCTCATAAGCTTCCACTTAAGAATAAGGCTATGTCTTAGTCCTTCTAAAACACTGACATTTCCTCCAAGTTGGAAAGGGATTCTAACAGACTTCATAGATCCATGCCAGTCATCTACCTTCAATACTATTACTGAGGTTTGATGTGTGGTTAATGTTGGACTAGATGATCTCAGAGGTCTTTTCCTACCAGGAAATTCTCCGATTCGGTGGTCTTCTCTGTGAAAGTTATCTATCAAGTCCCAAATTTAGGTCTTTATCATAAGTGAAAAGGACATTTCTTGTCACAACCCGTGTCACTTGAAATGGTGCCATAGATTTAGTTGCTCCCTTCTCTGAAATGACTTACAATTCAGCAGGATTTTTGCATTTAAGGAGCAGTCTGCTTGTTTTAAAAAAAGCTAATGTAACAAGAAACAAAAAAATGGAGCCAGAAAGATGAAACATAGCTTGGTTTAATATCATGTGTGTTCATCTCTGAAAAGCTGGCAAAGGACAACGTTGCACTTAGAACTGGCACAATCCGAACAAAGCATTCTCATGTCAAAAAAAAGGCAGGAATAATAACTCATTGAGCAGTCCTCTATTTAAAAATTATTATTATAATATGCATAATAATTATATTCCATGACCTTGTCATAGCAGAAACAATTTAGTCTAGTAGCTAATGGTTTCAATTATAGCTTTGGTCACTGTTCAATTTCCTGCCTCAACTTTTTGAGCTTAAATACAATGTATCGTAGGACAAGAGGGCAGGTACAGCTGGGATCTGCAAGCTGAAGCCAACATAAAGCCTCACTTGCTTTTTACCAATGTACAAGCTATGATCAATTTAAAATGGACCAAGTCCTTTCAAGTGTTCTGCTAGTAGGCATAGAGAAGGTAAAAGTTTGCACTGAACTGTCTCTTCATGCCTTACATCAGCTTTTAACAACCCCACACAGGAATTTAGGACATTGTGTTCAATCTTGAGCAGAAACATTAATCAGTACCACTCCAAAACCACCAAGCTGTAAATAATAAAGAAAAAGTGAG
Source organism: Megaceryle maxima (assembly GCA_024605025.1). Lineage (NCBI taxonomy): Eukaryota > Metazoa > Chordata > Aves > Coraciiformes > Cerylidae > Megaceryle > Megaceryle maxima. The sequence continues at coordinate 76,235 of JANHGN010018690.1, read as the reverse complement.
ATTCCCTTACTTTATCAATTAAAGCAAAATATAGCAAAAATCATGTTCAAATTGAGAGAGAAACTAGCATAAAATACTAACAAATGACGGCAGAGATGAGGAAGGCAACACATTTTTAACTGAACCCAAGGCTTATTAACATTCCAAAAAAACATTAAAAAAAGAACTTAAATAAATAAATAAATAAATAAAAGACCTGAAAGCAGATACCTTCACCCACAAAGCTTTATCATGCATGTAAACTGTCTGCTAATGCCATGACCACTACCTCGGCCATATTAAGTGACCCAGACCATGAGTATATAGCACAGACTTCTCTCATTTGAGTAGAGAGGATCTCAATCATTCAGTCAAAACCTTTAAGTGCCACACATTCCGCAACAGCGGGACACAAGTGGGCACCTAATGCAGAGTGAGCACTGTGCTGCTCAGAGTCAGTAATAGGCACTGCAATGTGTCACCAGCAGCTTGTGTGAGAATTTTAGTCTCCTTGGTGCCAGATGCTTGCCTAATGACTTACTATAAGTTTCTTTCTTAGAGATGGGCAGGGAAGCTACATTTGTTAAGGTTACAATTCCAGAGCAACGTGGGGCATCGGGACAAGATGTCTTCAAAAAATTTGCTCAAAAAACTTCCCTGACAATGCACACCTTCAGTTAGTGTTATGGATTGAATATTCTCAATTTAAAATATTATGGGTATATACTGCTTGGCTAGATAATTGCTGCCCCACTTTTTTTTTTTTTTTAATATGCAGTATTTTATGTGTGAGTCTACAAAGTACACTATAAACTAATAGTATTATATTCATAGTATACATTGGTATACTATATATCATTATAAATATATACACTGTGCAGTCTCTCTATGTATGTGGAGAACACACTTCTCTCTTACCGCAATTCTTACAAGCATGTTCTGTTTACTTTTAAATTACATATATAGGATTAGGTGACTGGCTGCAAAAAATGCTCTCTGCCGTTCTGATTATTTCCTTTGGGTCACCTCACCATCTGCTTTTCGAACAGATGCATTGCTGTCTGGTGCCCTTATGAACACCAGCTCACTGCCTGACCTTACTTTGGTATAACACTAGAATAGCAAGCAGCTATACATTCTGTACTTCTTGCCAAAAGTCAAATGAGACTCGGACCATCTTGAATTTGAATGATTTTCTACAGATTTCCACGGAACTGCTTCCATCATCCAACTTTGATATCATTCTTTTAAAAAATGATTGCATTAATGGTCTGAGCCAAAAGACCTTGAGAGGGAATAAAACTACTTCCAAGGCTCTCTTGTGCTTGCTGGCTTCTTTCTAAAGGGATGTGGGGGTCCTGGTGGACCGCAGGATGAGCACGTGCCAGCAACATGGCTTTGTGGCCAGGAAGGCCAATGGCATCCTGGGGTGTATTAGAAGGGGTGTGGTTAGGAGGTTAGGAGCTGTTCTCCTCCCCCTCTACCCTGGTGATGCTGCATCAGGAATAGTGTGTCCAGTTCTGGGCCCCTCAGTTCAAGAAGGACAGGGAACTGCTCGAAAGAGTCCAGAACAGATCCAGGAAGATGATTAAGGGAGGGGAAAAATCTCCCTTATGAGGAAAGGCTGAGGGAGCTGATTCTCTTTAGCTTGGAGAAGAAGAGACTGAGGAGTGACCTCATTGATGTTTATAAATATGTAAATGTGAGTGGCAGGAGGATGAAGCCAGGCTCTTCTCAGTGATGTCCAATGATAGGACAAGGGACAATGGGTGCAAGCTGGAACACAGGAGGCTTCATGTAAACATAAGGAGAAACTTTCTCATGGTAAGGGTAACAGAACACTGGAACAGGCTGCGCAGGGAGGTTGTGGAGTCTCCTTCTCTGGAGGCATTCAAAACCCACCTGCACGTGTTCCTGTGTGACCTGCTCTAGGTGATCCTGCTCTGGCAGGGGCGTTGGAATAGATAATCTTTCAAGGTCCCTTCCAACCCCTGACATTCTGTGTGATTCTGTGTAATAGAAAATTAAGTAAACTGGTTATCATAGCAGTTACAAGTGAGTGACTTGCAGCCCTTTCCAAACGCCTCTGTGCTGTATCCAAACACATGGCCTCAACAAGTAATGAATAAAGACCCTTAGCAGCTTAGAGATCAGGTATATGTTTTGCCATCTTTATTCTGGTCAAGAACATTGAAAATTATCCAGTGAGGACTGCATGCTACAGGATATGAATTCTGGTTAGCCAGAGTAACCAAGGCTGTTAACTCCATCGCAGCGCTCTAAGTCTTGTGGTTATTAGCACAGCAGATGGTTGAGATTTTTGACACCTGTCCCAGCAGTTTTGGTTTTCCTACAGCTTGCAAAAATTCATCCACAAAGGCCACTTCTCAAGAAATAATTGACAAAAGCCGAGTTAGGTGAAATTTTATTTGCTGAGAATAAATTTATTGCTAGTAATAGCTGGGTTTAAGTAAATAATCACTTCTCCACATATATAATAAAAGGTAAATTTGAGAAATACACTCCAAGCCTGAAAGAGTTTATTATTTTGCATAAATAAAAAAAAAATAGGTGGCTTATAGCACATTACTTTGTACCACAGCTACCTATCTAGTACCATTCACAGGTAATGGTCACTGACAGTATTCTCGGGTGGGTGCTTTCATCATAGATTTGCTTCAACTGTATTTCTACATATAGCACTAAAGATTTGTTTTGGGGTTTTTTTAATAGAATGCTCTCTCAACCATCCTGATGTACCTCTAGGGTAAAACATTAAGTTTATTTTGAGCTTCATTGTAAGAGAGGTTAGTTGTAGCACAAACATTTGAAATTACATTAGTTGTATCTGGTCTTTTCTGATATTCCTTTTACACTATTATTTTCATGACTACTCTGATTACTTCAGGATTAAGTACTCTTAAGCATTAAAGGCTGAACTAATAAGCTGGTAATTGGATAGATACAAGAGTTAAACCTCAAAAAGATGGCAAAAAGTCAGTCTAATGGAAAGGAAAGAGGTTAAAAAAAAAAAAAAAAATGGAGGAGGGACTCAGCCTAGAAAGAGAGAAGGAGGCTTCTTTACAGAAGAAGATAGCGGCTTCTTTTAAGTGTCCTTAATTGAACAGAAGGACCACATACAGAAATTACTACCTTCCTGCAACAGCTCGCTGAACTTCTAGTAGTTGAGAGGGTAGCTGGAGCTACACTTCACACTAATATATAGACTTTACACACCTTTGTGCTTGCCTAGTGACTCTACATACAGCATGAAACTTTGTCCTCAGCATGCTTAGCTGGGCCTGAAAGCGTACTAGGAAGTTTCCTAAAGGTGTAGATGCTTTAACGTTTTAAAGAAGAGTAAGATTATGGCAATATTCCTATTTGTCATATAGCAATGTATTTTTCCCTTGAATACTGTTACTCTAGTTCGTATTGTACTACATGAGCAACCAATGTATCAGAGATAGCTTTCTCCTGTTTGAGAGAGTTTTCTTTGCTTTTAATAAAACTAACTACACCTATTAGATTTTCAGTCTGACTGTAATGGAATCTGCAATTTGTTTCTGAGACTGCATCCTGGAAAATGGAAGGGAAAAACCTCTGTGCATCCTTCAGGGTTCATCTCTGACAGGAATATGACACATGAGTGTAAGCCATCATCCCACAAACTGATTCTGCCCCATCCGCTGCTTTTTGGAAAAGGACAGCTTTATCAACTAACGTAATCTAAATCCTGTACTTCAAGAAGCAACTGTTTCAGGAAGAAAAAACTTGCCCAGCTGTTAAGGATATTTGCACAGACATACTGTCTTCATCACATATGCAGAAATGCAATATATACTGTGATATATAATCCACTATAAACTCTTCTGCACAAGTACAAGGAAGCTTAAATTCTCTTGGTTATATCAAGTGCCACTGGGAGGAAGGAGTAGCAAAAACTTCTTGGCTTCACATATGCAGGTAGAGCTATCACCACATTTTCTCATGAAGAATAATGAGGTGTTCGGCTAGGAGCCTATAGCTATGACAAGACCTTAACAACAAGTAAACTAACAAATATTTAAGTACGGGGATTGTGAAGAAGCAAAAGGGAGCTACGCTGATCTCTATCAACTGCTAACATGACCCCAAATCTGCTTGTGTTCCACAGAAAACCACTCCTATTTACCTTAAGCTTCTTAAAGGGCCAGTTTCACTACAGACATACTGAATGGAATTTGGGCACACTTATACTGTAAGAAAATGCAGAACCATGCTTCAGAAGAAATATGTCTATATAGAATATATAAATACATATACATAATGTCTGTTTAGTAGAACTATACTAGAGTTTGTCTTCTGTCCTAAAGTCATGCCTCTGACATGTTATGCTGCCAGTATATTACACTATATATTGCTGCCCCATAACTCACATCACTTCAAACCAATTTCCTGCCCACTCTATTATTGTGGCTATAAAAAATGGGTTTAAGAGAATGATATAAATTGATCTCACTCACCAGTGTTCTTACTAGTTGAGGAGAACTTTGAAGATTTTTTTCTGTGATACACAGAATATACTCTGCTGTAATCGGTGGGCTGTTCATTTTAGTCCCCTGGTGGCATTTACTGAAGTGCCATCAATTTAAATTAGTTTTCATAAACTCTACAGCCTGGGAGTTTGTAACAGCATCCTCTCCCCTGTATTCTTTTTCTAATAAATGGCAAATTAATTAACTAACATCTGTTAAACAAATAGGAAAAAAAATATTTATATATTCTGTTTGTTCTGAGGTAGATGATACTATTACAAAAACATAAATGGTGTCTGTCCCATTAAGTGTTGCAAATATTCATGGACCTGATGGAGAGTAATGTATTTGCCTAGACCGTCCATACAATCACAATGCTGTAAAAACAGACAGACCCATTCACAAATGGTATCTATCAAACAACTATATTCTGGGGAAATCCCCTCAAAAATAAAACAAACACACATGCACACTTTTCAATTTGAGCAAGACAAACCAAAATCCACAGATACCTATTCCTATCAAGAAACAGTAAGATCAACAGTAATGGCTGTTAAAAATTGAACCTGCTTAATTAGTCTCACAATATTGCTTATTTTTCTATGTTACTATTGCTCCTTGGATTTAAGCAGCAGGGGAATTTAGTTTTAGTTTTCATGTGCTTTATATCACCATGAGCACCATTTTTATGTGTCTATATCAGTGAAACAAAAGAAAACTGGTTTGATTATAAGAACAACAGACTGCAAAACGCTGGGAAGGGCACAGAGGACCACGCAGCATTTACTTCTGACAAGAAGAATGACTTTAATGTCCCTATGCCGCCCTGCACACAAATTTTTTTCTACGAAGGACATTAATCAATGTGTGTCACTGACATGGCAGTAGCTGTCAACCGTCTTGGTTGTTATATCACTGTAGAAAGCATCTAGTGTGGCTTCACCCAGAACTGACACCCTGAGCTGAACTCGAGAACACTCTGTATCAGCTGTCAGGGGACAGATGATTGAGACCTACTTGCTTTGCTGCAACACCTTCCCTTTTAGGCTGGGTAAGTCACTTCTAGTGATGCAATACAAATACAGGAATTTTGATTATTTTTGTCTTCCACTGAAAGACATTTCCATTATTTTAAAAAGATTCTTTTTTTTTTTTTTCCCTCATTAGAATGAGCCAATGACTCAGAAAAATTGCCTGAAGATTGCTTATAAACTATTTGTTGTGATTATTTCTTACAGCATGTGGCATACAAAATTTCAACTTTCTTTACTGAAACTGTATCTCCACAAGTGCTTGCATGACCCCATTTCTTTTATTGGGTCATAAAAAAAAAGTTAATATCACTATCATATTGCTCTTTAGGAAATTAAGAGAAAGACAGATAGCAAGCAACTTGCTACAGTTACATTAAAAAAAAAAAAAAGTCAGTCTGCAATAAAAACTGAATTTAACAAATTCCAAAACAATGTCCTCAGTACCAAGTTAGCCTCCCTCAACTTCTGCTTTTATTTCCTAGCTCAGTGACACAAATTAAACAAGAATCATCTCAAACCACGTGTCCTGAAACTTGGACTTACACATGGGCAGGCAGGCCATAACCACCATAGGTGAAGACAGTGTATCTACAGAATGTAATTTGGATATTTTAAAACAGCAGAACAGACTATTGTGTTGAATTCAAACCTAATTTACATAGAAGGCAATGATGAAATAGCAGTAGAAAGCTTTAAAAACACCCAATACCTAAAGAATCTTTAATGTAAGCAGTAAAATCAAGAATTCGAAGAAAATAATTTCAACTACAATTAAAACTTGGCAGCTCAGTCTCTCCTCCATTCTTCACTTTTAGGATAACAGTTTATTTTTTATGTACTATTTGTTTGCTATCTCTATCTTCACTGATCTCAGATGGAGCATTTCAGAACTTGTAGGTTTTTTTCTTCCTGTTTTCATTAGGCTAATAAACAGCATTTTATATATCCGTACAGAAACATTTCAGTACCACAATTAACAGAACTATCATCTCCCTCTACCAGAGTATCCCAAACATTTTGAGACATTCAGATTAATTCTATGAACATCATGGGATTACTTGCATATTGCCCATAAGGGCACATCTTAATCAGGATGAATGCACTAACACACACTGCTGCCAAACACAATACTTCAGCCTCTAGATTATCCTGCTCTAAGGGTTCACATAAGCAGCACACTCATTTCTCACAGAAAGGTGACTTTTTCCAAGAAACCCCTGCTGGTGTCATTGATGAGATCTAGAGGTTGCCTTCTGAAGCAGAAAGGAGAAATTGGCTCAACTGGTGGGCATTAAATGGACCACGTAGCTGCAACAAAGAAATTCACATTCAAGTGAACAAAATGTCAGGAAGAATTTTCTGATGTGTGGAGAACAACTGTTTTTTAAACTCAGAGTCATTATTATTTCCTTTTAAAACAAACACACTGCACTTGTTATACTGTGTTCCCATGTGCACAACTTTTACAATGCAACTCTACATTCCTAAATGCAAATACAGTCCCCATCTCAATAAATTATCTAAGTCAGACTACTGAGTAGTCTGCCTTGAAAACAATTTAATCCCAGAACAGGGTGGGGTCTGCCCTCCCAAACTTCTATGGTAAAATCCAATGGCACTCTAGTGCTTAGTCCCTCTCACAGCCCACCAAGACAGCTGAGCAAGAAAGCTTCAACAGTAAAGAACACCAACAGTATACAAATACTGGGGTTTTTTTAACCAAATACAGGGTGTACATTGCAGCACAGGCCTGTCACATGAAGCAAGCTGAAAGCTACAGAGGGAAAGAAGAGTGGATGATAGCAACTAGTATTTTATGAAGACAGCTCCTGGCAAGCTTGTGATCCATAACCAACTTAAAATTTACTGCGGAAACTTTATTAAAGTTTTTTCAGTACTTCCTAGCATTCTGTCTTGCAAAATAAATACACCTCTCTCCCTGCAACATTCACCTGTTGGCACTCAGAAAAAACAGTACCTTCTACCGATTTAGAGGCCTATCAACCACACAGCACAGCAGATGACTGGACTGAATGCTGCTTTTTTCCTCACCCTTCCTGACAGAGGAATAATTTACAAGTAACTAGAGTATTGCTTTGCTCTGATGTGCAATAAACTCCAAATGGTAACAGTCCTATTTCAAGCATTATTCAGAACGATGCTATAAGCACAAGAACTCACAAGTTGTGGAGGGGAGTGACAAGTGAAAGTCCTTTACATTCATCACTGCTTAAGCGTGGGAAAACACAAAGCTATTCCCTAGGATCAGGTCTGGAAAAATACATCTGATAATCTAAACCTACCTGATGCTCAGTTAAAGTTAGAGAAACTCCATTAAATTAAATACTACTACACTAACGTAAAGCAAGTCACAGCTCTATTCAACAGCACAGAGCTTTAGGAAAGCAGAGGAGCCTAGTCAAGTTATAAAAACCAAAATTTCTTCTGGTGGCTGAGAGTTGAAGAACTTGAATTTGAGAGCAAAAAAAGTGTACCTGATTTTATTAAAGGACTGGCACTATGAAATTCTTTATACATCATTGCAGCATGAAGTGGTATGTAAGAGAAAGGTGAATGATGAGAGCCACTAGGTCTATACAATGAAAAGCTTAGTGGTAATACCTAATTAAACGTGTACAAGCCAGGATTTTCCAGTCCATCAATGAAGGACAACACCAGAACTCAGCACGCTACTGCTGAGATGTGGCCACACAAATGGTCCTACAGCAATTCTGCTGTGGGGGAAATAGATATATACATATGCACACACACACAGGGTCAGTTTTGTCCCTTTACAGCTCCACAACTGACTGGAAGAATGTGAACACTGCAGCTAGCATTACTGTATATATTCCAGCACCTAGATTGTGCATATTATTATCTGACATAATTCTTAAGAGGGGAGAAAAACCACAAGTAAATATTTGCTATGCTTGTGAAAATTTATGTAAACTGTTAATTTACAAACCTCCGCTATTTGTTAACACAAAACACCCAAAGGTGTTTGCTGCTTTGCTTTTCAGTAAGGATACTATTTCCATTGCCAGCTCATAATTGCATTAAACTGTAAAACATCTGGCAAAAATAAAGCAAGAGGGTTAAGTCTGAAATTCAAGCAACTAGAGGTTTAGAGGAAAATATGCAGACATGGGAGGATTTTCCCTACACTATCCTCTGGTCTTTTACTTATTATATGGTTATTGTTTCCCTCCATGCCTCAGCCTATTCAATTAATATTGCCTAGGTGCTTGCTCCACCTTTGCTTCTTCAACACATCTTGAGCTATAGCCTGAAGTCCACGAAGTCCAGAGCACTGCTCCGATTTCATACTGACACCCAAACATTCCTCGATGTGTGGCAAATCAGTATCATCAGGAACATTATTTTTTTTTCCCCATCAAGTCGACAGCAGGGGTGGCAGTCCAAGTTAGGTGACCTGAATTAGTTCCAGAATCTTGTCCTTGCCAACTGTGCTACAGAATCACTGCATATTCTTGAGAGAAACAAAATTCCTATTTCTAAGCTACCCTGGGAATCCCCACAGTTTGCAAGGTTAAATTCATTTTGGAAACTGTTTTTAATACTTACAAAAAGGGACTATGTGTAAACTTTTTTTTCCTAAATCATTGTCCATCTGCTACTCTTGTATAGTCACCTACATTTATTACATAGTGGATATCAGCAATGCTTGGTTTACAGCATCTTCACCCAAGTATGTGACAAAAAGCTTGTTAACACTATTTAAATGTAATACACACTTTATATATGTGTTTTCTAAATAGAAACAAGATAACTCTGCCCTGCTTATCCTGTCTAAATAGGGCAGATGTGGGTCCCTTCAGTAAGTAGCAATCCTTATACCCACAATTAATCTAAAACGTAGGGCTTTATAGCTGTGCATGCAAAGCTGAGGAATTACATGCATGAATCTGCCCAAGCCATATATTAAAGATGAATTTCAATACTGACTTCCACAGCACACTTATTTTGGCACTCTGCTTTATGTGGATTTGGCAGACATGAAACCTGTATCACTACTTTACAACTTTTTATGAAACTTCGCCAGGAGATTTTTAGCATCTAAAAAAAAAAAAAAAAAGGTCCCCCTCCCAAAACACTCTTTTGGCTCTCCCAAAACACTCTTTGGAAGTGAACATCCAAACCTGCTTACATACTATGTCTATATGAAGCAGAAAGTACAGGTTTCTGAAACAGAAGTTTCCCCTCTTAAAGATAAAGGAAACAAACAAACCCCCTTTCATTTAATAAAAAAAAAAATATCTTTTTTTTTAAGTTATCACAAATAACTATTAATGGGAAAATGGTGATCACCTGTGAATACATTGTTACTTAGCTGATTTTTTTCTCAGAAATGTATTACTGGGCTCAGAGATCCTTTTTATGTGTCATAAGTGGCTTATCTTGCAATTATTTAAACAAGACCTTTCTCTGAGCCCATTTCTGAAGCTGTTGAATTAGATCATTTTATAGAAGTTAACTTCATAGTGAAAAAATTCAAGAATGGAGAGATTTTCATTACTACCTTCCTATATTCAGATATTTATTTTAAAGCCAGCAAGTCTGGCTGACGAACTACCCTGAGTCAATATCTCAAGACTCCTCTTGTGTTCAAGATCAGCTCTTGATCACAGTGATTTGGTGCTGGAATTCAACTGTGTCCTAGTTCTCTTTCCCTCTTATTTTGAAATGGGTTATTAGGCCTGTCTCTTAGACAATAAGATAAATAATAGCTGTTGAGTTTATGGCATTTGAAGGTCATTTTTCACTCCACCTTCAGCAATGTCTATTCACAAGCTGACCAACATCTGTTGTGTAGAAACCATAAATTCTTTATGGGAAAATAATTGAATCACTCGACGGAGGAACACCAATATGAAATACATTGCCATTAATTCCCTTCCCCGCTTCCAAAGTTCACAATCTGCTGGGAGAGGTCTGTTAGAATGATGTATGTATTTAATTTAATCCAAATGGGAAATACAATAGGTTCTAAAATGTTAAGCATACCATGGCCATTATTACCACGTATTAGCTGTGATCAACAGTATGACCCCACGTTTCCCCAATAATATAGGGATTTCTATTTCTCTACAGTTTATTATTTTCCTTCTTCCACCTTAACTCACACATAACTGCGTATATCTTCATTATACAACAGGAAGAATAGAACACCTTGTTCTGTGTCCTGGCAGCCCCTATAATGACTGCTTTCAGACAGACAAAAACTGGAAATCCATGTAGGAAACAAAGTTCTATCAGTGATGTAAAACATTACACCTCTCAAGTTGCTTTTATCTCTTGAGCTGATGGATAGGATGTGTGACAAAAATGTAAGAACAACATTGGTGTCTTCCTATAACTAAGCCGAACCGACACGATCCATTAGAGCTCCCAAGCACACTAAACAAGCAATTATATCCTAAAGACTCCTCTTGCTATGGACAGCCATTCCAACTTTCACGTAGCAAGTATTAAAATCTGAGCCACACTGAAAGCATTAATTCCATGACTTTTCCACAACTGCTTGGTTCCAACTGGTCCTCATCCCCACTAGTAATGAAGTACATTTGATTTCTGGTCTGTATTAGCCAGGGCTCAGTTTCAAGACATCATTTCTCATTACATTTTGCTCTGTAGAGCAAAGACCTAGAAGTTACTACATAAACACAGTGATAAAATCACATCTTGTTATTCATTTAAAGGAGTTCAATTCTGAACTCTAGGAATCTCACTGCAGGACACAGATGGTTTTTGTGTCTTTTTTTTCCCCCGAAGTGATCAAATGTTCATTATCCAATGTAATTCTACTGATCCTTCTCACTCCCTCCATTCTACATTGGAGCTCACCCTACTTTAAGTATCATATAGTTTGGATGGATTTGGGCTTGAGGGATTTTCTTTCATTTGAATTGACTGCAGGTACAAATTAACACCACTACTCCTCTAGCTTTGTTTGAAATACTGCTTTAGTTCTGAATGCTTTCTAAGTCCTGTTAACTAAGATAGTAGTACTAGAGCTATATAAACATTAAAGACAGAACTATCACAGACCATATACGCACAAAGTTAAAGGCAAAGTTACAAAGATGAAGCAATGCAGAATGAATGAGAAATGAAGAAACCAGATTTCTTTAGAAAAACTTAATCTGCAATACATTAAGCTTGCTACTCTAATAAAAATGGTACAGCTTTCCATTCATCTACCACTGTAGCAGGAGATTGTCTGACAAACAGCAAATATTTATGGAAAACCAAACCAAACAAACAAAATCAGAAATGGGCCCCATGACAGAACCAGATTTTAAAAAGATCTTGCCACATAGAGAATAGTGGTAAACCACACACAACTACGAGTTACTTTTGCAGAAGTCCCACTTTCCCAAAATCAAGGAGATGAACTGTCTTAATATGTATGTTATTCCAGTAACTAAATAACGTGTCTTGCTCAAATTTACAATGTGGAATTTTATTAACGTGAAACAAAGAAACTGCACAATATCAGTCCTCAATTTAAATAGTCAAAGAATATATTTTGTGTGCGTGTCAAACATTGACAGGTAACTGATTCATAGTGAATCTACATAACAATAAATAAATAAATAAAATATACAGACCATATTTTACACTTAACAAAATGCAAAATCCTGTATCTGAAAATTTGGCCCTTTTTGTGACAGGTACCCATTCCATTCCAGGTGTCAGAAACACACAAGCAGAATACTTTAACCAAGAAAAGCCCAAGTGTTATTTATGATTCACTTACCACATGTATGCCAGCAAATCTTTTCCCTTTACTTTTAAAAGAAATTATTTCCTGGAAGACCAGTCAAAAGATATGAAGGGTCCTTCTTCACTTACAGCTCCAGAAGTGTTTAATTGGGGGGGTGGGGATAAGGGGGAGAGAGAGAATTTGGAGGAGTTAGAAGAACATTCTTTCACAGTTGAACAGCAAAGCCTTAAGCATAACCTTAATGTTTCATGTAGTCCTACTGATTTCAAGATGACGGTGTTTATTTAACCTGCTGTACTGGAATATGAAGGGAAGATAACTCACAGGGCTTGGCTGCAGCTGGACTGCTTGAATTCATAGCAAACATCAGTAAACCCTGTGTCTGTACAGTTAGCTCCTGTATTTTAAAAAACAATCTGCAGTAACTGACAACAAACAGCAGGTTTTAAGGTGAACAGCACTGTAATTCATGAACAAAAAAAAAAACACCAACATACATAGAAAGCATGGCCAGTTGTTTATAATGAGTATGCTTCTTCCAAATGAATCTGGGGATTCATAACACGGGATTAGACAACAAAGTAAGGCCCACCGTAGTTAATAAAAGCAATGTAAATATATTGGGCCATATTTTACTCATTAGAATGACAACAGGAAAGCAATTTTTTTTTTTTAAATAATGAACTTGCACAAATCTTTTAGATCCAGATTACTGTATTTTCTTAAATGAGCTTTAGAGCCCAGAGGAACTTTGATACACATCAGCTGCATCAGGATCTTGCGCAATATTTCTGGGTTGTGTTGTATGAAAAAGTAAAGCACCCGAAGCCTTGACTTGCCAGAATTTCAAGAGATATCTGATAGAGATTTTGGCTCAGTAAGTACACTGACTGTCTGAGGACACAGCAAGGTTAGCAGGCCATCTGGCAGTCCCTGAAAATACTCAGAGGAGGAGACAGGATATCAAACCTTTTACGGTTTATAGGGGAGGGAGAGGAGGGGGAATATGTACAAAAATTAAACCATGATAGACTCAGAAATAGTATTCCCCTCATGCCTAATGGAAATAATCAATAAATGCTACCCCTATGGATAAAATGTCAAACAGATGTAACAAAAATCTAAAGATACTCTGAAAGATGAAATAAGCCACCTAGCCAGAGGAGATTTTGACAAAAAAGCACTGAAAGAATATCTGAGACCACTGAAGATACTGAAAATGCTCTGGGCTAAACTGTTCCATGCTTGTGGGGATGAACACAGCACAACTACCACTCCCTTCATAAGTGCAGCCAGTACATAAATCAGTGACATCTTTCTTTCCTGGGGAATTTATCCAGTTGAAAGTGAGCCAGCACAGGGAAAGAATAGCTTCCATATGAATGAACACTGTGCCTTCCTCTGCTCAATTCTGGAGGGACTCAAAGGCAAGGGCATTTCAGAACCTACAATGCCACACACAACCACTAAAGAAATGTGCTGTGCCAGAAGGAAATCAGATCACATTGCTTTAGTCTGTTCCTATGATGACATAATACAATCATTGAAAGGTATATAACGTTGCTGAGGCCTAGCCTCAAAACACAGTGCTTGCTCATTGAGAAGGCAAAAATCTCTAGAGAGTACTCTGAAAAATGTGTGCTTTAGATATTTATTCTTTTAACAAA
>JANHGN010018690.1:6350-59580 GCA_024605025.1 Megaceryle maxima | reverse complement strand
AAGCCTGACCTCTTAAATCACTCAAAACACAGAGTAATTGTAAGCAGCTACATAAGCCTATATATATTTCACAATGCATTTAAAAGTCTGTTAAATCTCTACCAAAAAGTTCAGTATTTATCAAGGAAAAACTTTCAGGAGGAGTTAAAGCACCATTTCACACCATATGACATCTTCATATACCAAGAATCTTGAACGAAATGTCCAATTACTAGCTGCTGTGACACTAGTACCTCAGGCCTGGTGACATAAACCCTCCCCTATGTTATGTCACAAACCAAGTGGCACTCAAAACATCATTATTTTTCACAAGATACAGTCCTGCCCACATTTCCACACCGTTTCTTCAGCCACTTCACTAATAGAGAAAAGTTAACCAAAAAAGCATCTCCAATCTTTAATCCCTTCAGTATTGCAGACACTATCCAACTGTTTTCAGTTTAGCTTAAAAACCAAAGCCCCAGAAGAAACAAAAACCAGACACTCTGAAAGTGATACAAAATGTAGGATGGTCTTTGATCCATAGATCAATAACAGCAGCACAATTCAGAACATGCCTGAGCGGTTGATGACCAACTTTTCCCTCACTTCCACGGGGTGACACCTGCCGAACTGGCAGCCTCCAGCATTTGATTCCCCTACAGCAGCTCTTGCAGAAGCATCTGCTATGAGCTCATTTTGTGTTTACTGGTCATAAAAAATACCAGATGTTTCAAAAAGGAGAAAGAATGATTTAAAGAGAATGTATTTAAGCAAGGACAGTGTTCGAGGCAGTGAGCATTAAGCAGATACCAAAATATTGGTTTAGTCTCAGCTGGTGGAAGGAGGAGGTGTGACATTTAATCATGCTGCAAGGTTAGTACTAAGCCAGCAGCTGGCTAATAGATCCTGGGGAAGGACAGCCTGACAGTACTTCACTTGAAGACTCCCTTTTGGTCTAACATCAGCCACAGAAAGCCATACCAGCTGAGTATGTTTCTATTTTGTGCTCTGCTCTGTGCGCTGGAGTCAGCACTGACATGTCACAGCGTGGTTGGTTATTTTTTTTCGGATGAGCAGTTGAAGGGAATATCATTAGTAGCCTCACAGGTCAGTGGAGGGAGAATAACCAGGATTTTAGGAAACAAGACACAGGGCAGTATCCTAAACAACTACTCTGGGTCACAATTCACAAGTTATGACAGTCAGATGACGCAATGCAGTAAAATATGGATGATCAGCAACTGCAAGTGAACCAGGTTAGATACTTCGGCAGCCACAGACCGCAGCAGGGAAGACACAGAAGGTAAAGATACACTGGTCACTGTTTCGAAAAGATGCCAGAATGTAAGATAACTATTTGGCTGCCAGACTGAGACTGGCATTTCTTCTAGCCACAGCAGGAACATATTAATTTAGAATTTAAGTATAACACTGTTTATAATGTTTAAAATATTAGCATAAATTTACATATCTCTTGTCTTAGAGGCAAAAAGGCTCTTGACTGACATACCTGGCCCAGCCTTCTAACCTTCAACAACGGTGAAAACTCTAGTGTTGAAAACATGCTGATTTGCTAACAGACAACAGTTGCACACACTGTTCCAGCTCCACTCAGAGGAAATTAAGAGAGCTTCTGCTCATATTTCATCAAAATAAACCATAAGGAGGAACACTGAATTTCCTGTATTTTTGTGGCATCATCTTAAATCTCTTTTAAAGCTCTCAGCCTCTATGTATCTCAAGAATCCCACAGGCTGATGACCCAGTAACATTCTTTTTAAATGTTTTACCAGTTTACATCCCAACCGGTAGTGAGGTTACTTAAAGTAACACTGAAGCAAAAGCAAATATAAAAGGCACTCACACAGTTAATGCAGAGATAGAGTAGCATATCTTAGACAAAACTAGAACCTAGCTTTGTAACACTAAGTAAAAGTAAACAAACAAATCCAAAACCCAGAAACCCAAACCACAAACACTGAGCATGGGCATTTTCAGTACCTAGTAGGTGCCTAAGTCTTTCCTTACAACAATACAAATTCCTTTTCAATATAGACTCCTAATAATTTGATTGTAATATTTTATATTTTCTAGTATATTCTAAGATATGCCACTGGGTTCAGTACAGGAACACTAGATAAATTTGTTTTCTATTAAATTGAAAATCTAAGAATTTAATTAGGATATAATAAACAGAACCTGAATTTCTAAAAGAAATTAAAAGTCTTCCAGGTCCTTACAGAGTGTTTCAAGTCAACATGAATATTAACAGAAAAAATTTATGCTTCTATTAATAATAATTAAAAAAAGTTTTCTATCTGTAACCTTTCAAAACAGGCAACAAATAAAAGCTTTTATAAATGAAGGACGGTAGCCTTAGCTCCATGAGAATGGAAGAAAGGAAGGAAATAACTCAGACTGTGCAAACCACAAATGCCACACCATGTGTTTGGTTAAATCTCTCCTGAATTCCCTGCCTAGCCTTACTGAGATACAACTGACAATTTCTCTAATAGCTGCAATCTCTTTCCTTGACATTTCACCTACTATCATCCTTAAATCCCTTGTTCCTTCCATTACAAGATGTTGTTTTTGCTACCCTAAGCACGCTACTGTGCACTAAGACAAACTGCTGCATAAGTAGTGCTTATGGATCGTGGGTAGCAGGACAACCAATTTAAATCTGTGACTGCTCAATAAAATCACAACAGGCAGCAAGTATACTGTCAGAAAAGGTACAGGGAACACCTCCATTAAAAATCATAATCATAGTCCACAACTCAACAAACTTTACAAATTGAAAAAAAAGAATACCAAGTTTTTAGACCAAGTCTAGGTAGAAGTTCTTTCCACCCACCTCCTCCGTTGTCACAGCAAACTGCTTTGACAGAATTGACATGTCAGTTTTCTCAAGAAATAAAAGTGCTTTCAAATGAATACTCGCGTGATAAAATAGATTTTTAAAGTGTCCTCTAAGTCATGCTGCTTGACCCATAATTACACAAATATGGAAGAAAGACATTACAGATTCATGTTACCCATTTTAACAAATACTGGTCTGTCAAAGGTGCTGGTAATGGACATACCAAGAAATCAGGCAGTAAATACAGAAACACCGCATAACATCCAACTTCACATTCCATGGTGAAACTCTAAGTTATCACACAGCAGGATGAACACAGCCTCTAGTCTCCAAAGAAAGAGAGGACATCTCGACCTTAGCAATATCTATCCCTCTTTATTTCTAATAGATACAGCTTGACTTTCACACACCAGAAATATTTTTTCTTCACTTTCTGGAAACTAAATACTCTGCTACCATGTTGTCATGAGGAAACAGTAGTTTATAAACACGTTTCAAGGGAACTGAAAGTGTTATGATTATTCAGTCTTTTTACAATGCAATAGAAGACAGGTTCTATAATTTTAATAATTATGATTGTAATATCAAATTATAAATCATGACAGACACAGCAAATATTTAAATACTAGGCTATAATTCAAAAAGGTCTTAAGCTGTTGCTACTTTAGGCATCATCAGGACAACGGTCAGAGTTAAAATGTATGCTAAACAACTTCTAGTTGAACTTAGCTGGTGCTTGCAGGTTTCAAATACAAATTCTGAAATGTAGTTTGCTGTAGCATTAACAAGTACAGGAGCACTTTTGCATACATGACTCAAGATGGAGGCCACAGGGAGATTTATCCTGATCTGCTCATTCCAATGAAGGAGAAAACCATTCTTCCCCATGTTGGGAAAAAATTAAAACTCAAGGTTGCACCATTTTCTCCATGATGTTTAAAAGGAAGGAATACTGAAATCCTGAAAGACTTTTAATTCTCAAGAACACTGTACTCTTGATCCTCTCATCCTCCAAGAAAAAACTTTGACCCTAAAATTTAAGAGATTAGTACCTGGCAAGTGATGATTACCATAACATGAAATGTAAAAACTGAACATTTAAATAAGAATGATTAAAAATAGTAGTGACTGTACATGATGTGCCTTGAGGATTGTCCAAGATATGGGTAGCCCCTATCTCAGCAGGATTTGTCACACACAAGAAAATCCCATTAAAAAAAACCAAAAAAACCACCAACATGTTATTTGGTCTTCTTTAAAACATGTTTCACATTTGTGTTCTTTCACTATTTTGTCTGAATGACAACAGGACTTAGCTCACAGTAAATATTTCTGCTATGTTGCAGTAAATATTTTGGCAACACAGTGCAGTATTCTACTACATCTACAGAGCAACATTAAAGCCAGTTTGGAATTTAGCTGCATTCACCATTAAATTTACAAGAAATATACTGCAAGTCAGAACAAAATTCTTTGTTGTGCTATTCTAGAGAGAAAGCACAGATTTTTAATTATAAATTTAACTACTAGGAAGGCTATTCATGCTTTATAATCCCACAGAGAACAAGCATACACAAAAAAAACCCCAATACTTGCTACTTCCAAGGAAAGCTAAAACAAAACAGAATCTCACCAAAAAGCAACCTAGAAGAATTTGTTCCACAAGTTTCTATAGAGTTACAGAAGAGAAGGTATTTTTCTCCTGAACATTTTCTATATTCTTACAAACTAACCACAAGCTTCAATTAGTTCCCTGCTTTTCCTTAATTTAAGCAGCTATAAGTATTCAAAATTGTAAAATTAACCAGGTATGTTAATAACATAACTGTGATGCTATGAAGCAACAAACCCCTCTGTACGACTACTCTAAAGTGCTCTTCATCGTCACTAACCTTCAACCACAAGCGCTCCATGGGATTATGTTCAGGATCAGCTTCCACCAGAGCCAGTTCCATCCTGTCCTTCCACAGCGCATGAAAGAGGAGAAGCAGCTCTATCGTCTCAAATTCAGAAGGCAGCACTAATGAGGCGAAGGCATGCTTGCTTTATTGCCTTTGATTAAGTATTCCCCAGCACCTGCTTTTCCCTTTGGGGTCCTCATATCCTTCATGCTCCTGATCAGTCATCCCTCAGGAGCATTATCTATTGTATAAAGGGGATTCTTGTCTCTGCCACCTCCCAACAACATGTGCACAGGAGCTGATTAGGAAAAACAATCACTAGTCGTATGTTTTCAAAGAGGCAATGGCCAAAAGGGGCCTTGTTGCTGGGCAGTCTTCTCGCAGACCAGGAGCAAGAAATAAGCCTCATCTGCTTCTTGCAGCTCTCTCTCTCTCTCCAACCAGGACCCATGTCCCATCTATTTCTGCCCCTCTGTAAGCGTCTAAGCTTTTTCACCATTCCCGCACCTGAGGCGACCGTTCACTGTATTCCCGCTCTCAGGGCCGGGATGGGTCTGCTCCCCCTGCCCGCAGCTGACCGATCCACTCCCGCCAGCTGTGACACCGCCCCAAGATGGCGCCGGCAGCGCCGCGCTGAGGCGACGGGGCCGCGAGGGCCGAGGCCTCGCGCCGTTCCCGCAACTGCAATGTGAAAAAAAAATCAGAAAACGTTCCCCACCCCGTACCCGAGAGCTGGAGGCACAGGGGGGCTCCTTCTCCCCCTCTCCCGGATCTGACAGCCCAGTACTCTACGCTGGAAGGCCTAGGACCTCTCCCCGGGGCCCCGAGTCACTGCCTTACCACGCCATGAGGCCCTCCCGCTGCGTTTCAAAGGCAGAAGGCGGCCCAGTGTGGTGGTTACAAAGCAAGCCCGGTGCTTGTGCTAGGGGCACGACTCTAATGCCCCCTTCCCTGACTCTTATCAATTCTAATGCTTGTATCAGGGGTGCAAGTTTTAAGAGTTTCCTATGTGCAAGCTTGTAGGCCAGAAAAAGCCTTTTTGGGCATGCTGTTGCTGGGCTGTGTTGCATCTTGACTTACAGAAGGTACTTAAATGTCTACAGCAAGGAATGGAGACAAATAACTCCTCATCATTTGCAACATAAAATCTACATACCAAAATCAGTAATGGCTTTGATGTCCCATAAACTCTCAAAAATTATTTTTTTATGGGGACATCAATAAACAGCCTGCTAAATATTAAACAGAACATGCTAATGCTGGTTGTTATTATAATCCTGTAAAACTAGAGTGGTGTAACCAGAGATGGATAGATGTTTTGCTTTTATTAATAACTCATCTACAAGAGAGTTAATGACAAGATGAAAGCAGCAAATCAAAGAAGCCTAATCCATGGCTACAGGCAAATGAGTCATCCTTGGTGCCTAAACAGGTAGCCAGGCAAATCATCTTTGACACCAGTTCACCATATTAAGCAGAAAAAAAGATGGTTATGGAGCAGCAAAACAGCAGAGCCACACACTCATTGTGTGACTAATACAGCAAAGCCAGAGAATCTTAAAGTTTAATTGAGGGTGAAAAAGAGCACTGCAATTTTTTTTCATTAGCTGAGGGCAGGTTATGCAATGCTTAGTCATTATTAAGGAGGCACCTTCTCCTTCACATTGTGCATTTTATGAACTAACTTGCATCAAAAGATGTAAGCAGATTGCTTTTAGATGAAAAGCATTTCCATCTGAATAAATAACCATGCCTCTGATAATAAATAATCCTTCAGTAAAACTTCTATGTAGTCAAGCAAAAAAATATTATAATCATCAATAGTGAAGAAAAGTCACATGATTAGTCTTTTTCCATGAAGTGAAAGTCCATGAATTTCCATGAAATGCAAAAAGAAGCTAGGGAAAGTGTGGACTACAAGTTAATCTAAGTGACCAGTGATGCTCATTCTGTACTTCCTCAGGAGGCTGCTATGTAACAAAGAGAAAGAAGAAAACAATAGGCATTTGGGGTTTTTAGACAGCATTTTGGCTACAAGATAAACTAATTGTCTTAGCAGGAAGAGACTACTATTTCTGTGAGAATGGACTGTACTTGCAGCTTTGCTGGATGCAGTGGGAATTGTAACCATGGTAGTAACACAGCTCTTCTCTCAGTGTACTGAGAGATCACATCAATTGCCTTTTGAAAGCTTTGAAAAAGACCCTCAAGGCAAGTCTCCTTTCTCGACGAAATGGCTGGACCAGCCTGGGGAGGTAGACAACATGTTGACAGTACAGTATTAATCTTACCACCAAGGGAAAAGGACAGATGTACACATTTTTCCTCTGAAGAATAAGTGTGAAGCTGTATTGGGCAGCTTAAGTAAGAGAAAGGGAAAAGCAACAGAGATGAGGGAGAGGAAGCAAGACTGACAAGGTAATTTACTATATATTCTTTGTGTTTCACATAATAGACCTCATCACTCGGTAATAAAGCTTTCAAAGTCTCCCAGATGCTCTCAAATGCAATCTTGGCATAAAGTGACTTTTATGCATGGATGCATTTATTTTCTCTTTATCTGCTATGTATAAAGAACAAACTGGAACATGCTCTAACAGAAGTTTCAACCTACTCTCCTAGGCATAGATGAAATGTAACAAAATAACAATTTCCAACATTAACAACCTTGAAGATAAAAGTAAAGGAGCAATACTAAAACCACTCAAGTTCATTTCTCCCTGGATTAGGCACATTTTTCTGCAGGCTCAGCTATTGTTTCTTGTCGCCATGCCACATTCTGTTGTGACCTTTCAATTTTCAGCCCTTCCAATACCATTAGTCTTCCTTAGCATGTGGAAAAGAGATCAAAAAGGGAGGAAAACTGGACTCTCTACTTCAGCAGATGGCACTGTTCCCTCCTGAGTCAGGGCCTGAACCAAGACTCTCAGGCTGTGGTCTGGGGCACTTGCGCTTCAGGACTTGCCAGCTCTCAGCCTGCACAAGGACAAACTGTTCCAGCCACTTGCGTCCTTGAAAATGTCCATGTTTTGTTTGTAAAAGACAACCAAGAGAAAGATTCCCTCAGCCTGGGAGTCACCCAAATCAGGCAGATGGAATCGTGTCACTGCTTACAAAGTTGCTCACATCCCCCCTCAGATTCAGCTAACCTTCCCTTTAACCACAGGCTGCACAAGCTGTGGTCTTCAACAGATTCATCGTACTGTCAAACCCATTCGTTTAGCTTTATGTTAACACTTTGTCCAACTCTTCATGGGCATAATAATCTAGCCAATATTTCTTTAGTACAAATACTGGTTTCTAACCATGTATCTACAAGTGATTTCAAAGGAATAGAACAACATTTCCCTTTGATACTGACTTTACTCCAGGAAGATTTATCTGCAGAAGAGGTGGCTCATGTAATATATGCAAATTCCACAGTTTTGCATGCTATTTCCTTTGTCAAAAGCCATAGCAAAAACTGCTTAGTAATTTCTAATTTGAAAGCATATTGACCGAGATAAAAACTGTGTTTACACTACAGAACAAAAGATGAAAAGTATTTCATGTGACTGATTACATTTCAGGAAAAGATCATAAACCCAAGAAAACTGAATGTGACATGGAAAGAACTAAGCACAGAAACCTGCACTGTTCACTAAAGAGTGCCATAAGATTTCCCAAAGGCACAGGAGCCTTGCAGCACAGTGATCTGACTTCTTTCAGGTGCTGTCACAGAGCCAGTGGACACATAGCTTTTTGCTCTCAAAATATTGTATCAGCATTTAAGATGCAGGGCACATCAGTAAATAGAAGGACACTATACATTTATCTCCTGATACTGAGCCAGCTATTAGTGAAGCAAGCAAATGGAGAAGAAACAGCAAGCTGTCTTGGAACACTTTAGATCATCCTACAGTCATGAGACTCAGGTTCTGCTGGTTTTACTCTATCACCTGTTAAAGGAGAGATTTAAGAAACTAAAACCTAAGGGAGATTTCATTAGGAGCCTTTTGGCACTTCCTGGCAGAAACAGCACAGAAACATGCATCTCTCTGCAAAGACAGTCTTTAAAAAACCAAACCAAGACAACCAACCAAACAAAAACCAAACCAAAACAAAAAACCAAACAAAAAGCACACACACACAAAAAGGAACTGAAACGATCTGCAACATTTTAAAGGGGGAGAAAAATATTCTGAGCAGAGCCAAGTTTTAAAACTTTCAGTGCTCATCCCTGATCAGAGAGTAAGAGGCTTTCATGTAAAGTGGCAGTATTTCTACAAAGATCAGAACTAGAAGCTACAGTGACTTCAAATGCTCTGCCCGCAAAGAACCTTTTCATATTTTGCTTTATTGTTTGCAATTATGAAATGAGTTAAAAAAATGTATTAAGCATTCAATTTGAAGCTCTGCTTGGAAATAATCATGCATTATAGCACTTCTGATGAATTAATTATCGTCTAAATAATAATGTACTGAGTTAGATATGTCAACAAAAGTTCAACACAGAATTATTAAGAATATAGGTTTTCTCATAGCCCATTAATTTTCACCAAATACATGTAAAGCAGTACCTTTGTTATAACTTAAGCTTTTATGTTTGCTACAGTGAGTTTAACACCTTGATTAAATTTCAGACGGGTGCATTGCAATTTCTCTCTCCTGGCTTTTTTGCTGATAGATCTCAGAATCTTTGTGGAGGTGAAACCTTATTTAAAAAACTAAGCCACCTACTGGGATTTGTCCTTAAATATCTGCCTTCTGCCAACCAACAGGTCACACTTCACATATAACTGTGATCTCATTAAACACCTCTGTACTCTTTCACTTCATCCAGGAAAGCACTGAAAGGATAAACATGATATAAATCTGTTAAAAGAAGCATGTATTTCAGAAACTATCCCTCAATAGTTAATATTAATTGCAAGTCCCTGCTGTGCATGCTACAGTCATTAGTGGATTATTACCTTAATCTAACTGGTGATGTTTAAAGTATCTATATAGGTTTCCATCACCGAAGTTATTTTGCTTTCACCTCATGACACAACATGCACATAACTCTTCAAAGACAGCGTGTGACTGTACTGGCCACTGTAAGTCACTGCAGAGCAGCAATAACGAAGAATAGCATTGCAGCAGTATCTGGAAACATCAATGCAGCTGAGATAGGCCTGAAATAAAAACCTAAAATAAATACATTTGAAGAGGACAAATGGCCTAAATACATATGTGTGTTTGGGAGGAAAGAGACGGCGAAGAACTTTTCTGGGAAGAAAGTAGCTGAATCTGGAAAGGAGCTCTAATGCAAAAGGTACGATGATCTATTTCAGTCGTGCTCTGAAGAAACTGGAAATATCTCAAACACAGGGAGAGCAGAGGGGGATGACTTCAAACCCCAGTTCTGAAATTCATGGCTCAATACCATGTCTGCCACTTGGAGTTTAGTACAGCTAACAAACAGATAATTGGCAGCTAGTCTTTTCTCCTCCCGCACCATGATGCAATGGGTTGCACGCTAACCTTCAATTATAGGATATTAATCAGAAGATCATTTAAATTTTCCTGAAGAAAGCACTTTTAGCTACTTTTGGGCCTAATAATAAATTTTATTCTTTATTTGGAGAAACTGACTGAAACTCCAGTGCTATTTAGTGTCTTATTTCACAGACAAGTGATTGTCATAGGCAATTATGCACCTGCAGTACAGAGCCTGGTGAGAGTTGCTTCACTGCCAAATGTCTCTTTCACTGAGCAAATAACATGGTGAAATACAAAAACCAGAAGACTTTCTTTACTCAGAAGTGGTTACCAATTCTTCCTTCCCCCCCCCCTCATTTTTTTCTGCCCTTTTTGTTGTTAATGCCCTTTTTTTTGACAGCTTGTTACTGCTCTGAATGAAGTATTGACAGGTGTCTCGATAAAAATGCCAGTTCTAATCAATGGTACGAATTATTTTACGTTTTTATCTGCAACATAGTTAATCTAAATTTTATTGAAAAGCTTCATAGGGAAGAAAAAATCTGTTCCCCCTGCAGAAGAAAGACCCTGGAAAAAGACAGAGAAAGAGAACAGCACTAAAAATGAGAGTAGGGAGGTGGTCTGGCAGGGGTATCATCCCTAGAATATTTTTCCATGGGTGGCATGACATTTGGAGGAATCTTCCAGAAGCTTTGTGCTAAATGTGTGCAAACACTCACTGTAATGATGTGAAACGCCAGAGGGATTTGGTATATTCCCAGTGATGCTACAGATCCTTGGGTTTGTGGCTGTCCTTGGTTTTGTGGCAGTCTGTAGATTCCAGTTTTGACTTAGACAATCAGTCTGTAAAGTTGTTCTAGTTCTTTATTTTGCACCTCTGGTGTCTGAGGATGCAATTCAGGCTCTTCCAGTTTTCTGCCTGGGCTTATTTTGTCACCAAAGAGATGCTTAGTTTCATACCCAATTACACAGGTAACTTTCACAGGGGAATTGAAAAGTTCCTCATTTCTCCTGTTCACTCCCATTGCTGTATACGGAGGATCACGGGTAGAGCCTATTTGCTATATGTGTCAAATACACACACATACTCTTTATGAACCTATGAGAATAAAATATGTACCCTCTTCCTCACTACTTTTGGTTTTCACATAATATACCTGATTAAAAACTTTCCTGACCTCACTGACTTAATAATGGCTCAAGAAGACTCTACTTTCAGGAATAAAAGGGTCACCCAGTTCAGACACAGACAGAAAGAGCCGTAAGCCGTAAATTTCTACGTAGACCTGAAGCTTTCCCTCAAAATTCAGTAGTATGAATACATGTCCATTTCTGCAAAAATTGACAAAGAAATCCTGTCTTTTGCCACAAACAAAAAAACAAACCCCCCCCCCCCCCAAATTCCATGACTAGTTTTTAAGTTTGGGATTCTAATGAGATGGTTTGAAAAAGACTATTAACATGGAGGACTACTTCTCTAATTATAATAACCTTTCCAATTCTTTCCAAATAAATTTTGTTAAACACTTTTCATGTGATTTGCTTCATTATCTTTTCATTTAAATCATCCTCAATGACACACCATTTAATTAGGTTTGTTGTGCAGGTACTGATAGCTAAACTTATGCATTCAGCACATGCACTTTCATTTGACTAACGTAATAAATCTTATTCCTGCCAATGTCACCATCCATTACAAAAATTAACAAGGCATCATCCAGTTAAACTAAGTTTGCAAAATGTTGCTTATAAAGAATTTTTCTTTCACGCCATTACAGGATCCTTTATTGACAAGCTTCCCGGTGTTCTATGATCCTAGTCATAAATAAAGATTTACTTGTCAATGTGAGCTGTAAAATGTTACCTGCCATGAAGTTAGCCAATGTTCCCCTCTAGTTGTAAATATGATTCCCTTTGTTGTAGTATCATTAATGTTGCATTTTTTCCTGTTATGAGATTTTACAGATGAGTAAAGAAAGAAGATTGCCTGGTTGTTAATACCAAGCATTTTACACACCACAAAAAAAAAAATCACATAATAATTTACAAATTTAACTTTGGCCTGTAGCAAGAGGTATATATTCACATCTTGTTAAACTTACAGATAAGTATGTATTCCTGTGCTCAATATTTTTATTGTCAAAATATATTGTTCAGTAGCTGAAAAAACATGAGCAGCATACTTCAGAAAGAATTCTGGCTATGATGATTCAGGGTCCCACAACATCCCTTCTGTGTTTTCATTACTTTTTTTAAACAACTTCTTTTTCAAATGAAACAAGATTTGCAGGGAAAAGTAATATACTTTCCTAGATCAGCTGATGCAACTGGCAAAAAGGACAAACTTTTGGCCTGCAAGCCCCTCTTCTGTAGGTCTGATTCTCATGGTGCTGTCTTTTATTTAGCTACCGCAAATCAACTGGGGTACGACTGTCAACATCAGTAAGCATCAGTCACTAAAAGCCTATGGTCATCTAAGCTAAGACTAGACTCACCAGAGCTGAAGCAATACTTTCCTTAAAGGTCACTGACCAAGCAGAGATCTGGTCTGTTACCTGAAACTGGAAATCCATGACTTGAATTTTATCATACACAGAACACAGACAAATATGGCAGTGAATTCCACTAATTTGTTGTGTACCATTAAATTAATATCATGCCCGCTGATGGATCCTGTTCCAGGACTATTTGCCAGAGATGACAGGTAACACTGAAGAGCATGACAGCATAAAATGCCCCTTGGTGACAGCCAAAGAAGGGATAGTTATATCTGTGTGCTGATTTTGGCTGGGACAGAGCATCCTTGCTGGATTTCCAACAGTAGAGGTGAGATAGCTCAGATGGTTTCCTAGAACTAATGCCTAGTCATTAGTTGAAATCATTTTAGCCTAAAAGTGGAAGAAGGCTTGCCCATTTTTATTCTGCTGCCAGAGGAGCCTGAGACACTCTACACTTCTCTGCTTCCATCCCCTTCCTCAACAGCATGCAGATGAGTACTCTCATCACAGTCAGGAGACCTGGTTCAGGACTACAGTCCCTCTTTTCCAGGAAAGTGCTTCGATCACTGGCCTGTGTTTCACTGTAAAATAGCTCTACTTTCAGATTATTTTCATATACGTTTCTCCACTTTAAAATAAAAAGCAAAATCGCTAGGAGGACAGCAAAAAAGAACGACTCTGATCATGGTGGTTCTCTTCTCCAAGGACCGTACATGCAGTGATTGTTTTTTGAATAAATATCAGGCAAGTGCTCTTATATAGGCTCAGAAATGCACAGCTCAGATAAGAACAAAACCAGGCACAGAAGACAGTCTTTTAAACTCCTGCAGAGCATCTGAGGAAAAATAAATGAGAATGGCTAAGGGCTCTACACTCCTTCAGTATAACAAAGCTACTTTGTGGGCCAAGCTCACTGCATTTCTGTAATAATGCTTAGGGGATCAGATGTTCTAAATTAAAGACCACAATGAACAAACATGGCTGCTATGCATCCACCCTCCCTTTGTGAAAAAGGGAAAAGTCTATTTTTAGTCTGACTATAATCCACAAAAAAAAAATGTTAAGATCTATTCTCTGCTTTTCAGGCTTTGTGAAAGTAGGCAAGACTAAAGAGCTGGGGCATCTGCAAAGGAGAGGGTCCAAATAGTTGGTTTGAAGATGGGTTTTAAAGAGGTTGTCTGTCATATACAATAACAATAAAGCTGGAGCAGCCCAAAATGAAGACAGAAAAAGCCACCTCTACATCTAAAAGTCATTGGAAGATTTCAGAAAAGAAGTGACAATGGTTAGGGCAGAACAAGTAGTTGAGCTGGGCACTGAATTCATAATACTGTTAATGGCAGTATTTCCAGAGTGCTCTGTTTTGTACTGTAAATGGAATGAATCTCTGGTTAGAATATATAAACATATACTCGAACAGAATAGGTACTTTGTACTCAAACTCTTTTTTTCTCTTTTGCTTTGCTGCTCTGACAATAGTTTGATCTACAAAGTCTATACATGTACATGCAGTAAAATTTCTAATTAAAACTTCTCCATTTTTAACATTTTTAATGGTATAATTAAAGACTTAACAGTAACAGATACATAATGAAGAATAAGAATTGTCTGAAATGTTGAATTTCATAGTTCATGACTTTTCAGCACTTAATTATGCAAATCATGTAATCTTAACACAGCTTTCTCAATGGAATATGTCTTTCTGCTATTAAATTAATTTTCTATGTCTGCTTCTTCTCCATTTTCTTTGTAGTCCCTGTCCTCAGCATAAAATATTAAAATGTGGGGTCAAAACCAGAATTCAGTGTATAAAGACTTCAAAAATCCAAGGCTCAGAGGGGGGAAAAAAAGTGCAATGCTAAGTTTATATTCAATATAAACAAGCAACTATTATCTCTACTCGTGACCGTTTTCAAGGACAAAAGCAAGGCTTGTACTTTTTTTAAGCCTGTGTATTTTACTGCAGGTTGAGAAAAGATAAAAATCTATTAGGCTTTGGTAAAAAACACATGTTTTGGGGTTATATTTTATGGATGTAAATAAAATAGCCAATCTTAAGGTTTTGGGGTTTTTTTTCCTCTTTATCTAGATTTTAATCCACTGCTGTTCTCCCTCAGGGTAACTATTTTTTTTCTTGGTCTCTCTCACTTCAATATATTCAGTTACGTCACAGAGATTGTTCTCAACCCAGCTTTTTCTATACTGTCAACAGCAAGAGCAAAGCATCACTGTCTTCTTTGTTTCTTTTTAAACTGGAAATTATAATCAGTACCTACAATCATTCTTTTATTTGCAGGAGAACCTGGACTCTACAAGGAAGATAATAAGCTTTCTGTTTGCCCTCACATTATATTAAATAATTACAGTTTTAATAAAGAAAATTCAGCTTATATATGGTTGGATCAAAAGAGAGAAATTTAGTATTGCTGGTCTCATACTTTACAGAACAGGTATTCGAAATAAAATTTAAGTTTTGGCCAGCTAGGCAAACAACCAACAACAGCTACAATGCTTAGTGTTGTCTTTATTTTAACAAGAAAGATAAAAGATAGCAGGCAGTACTGGAGCAAAGAAGAAATGACTAAAATACAGAAAAACATCAGATATTCCGTATTTAGTGATACAGTGAAAGAGTAAGCGCTATCAGTATTCAAAACGCCCTCACAGTTCACATTTAAGCCCCCCCAATGTGTTTTCTTCAAATATCACCTGTGTGCCTTTTATAATACATATTTCAAAATATCTTCTTAAAAGTTTTCTGGTTTTTTTTTTTTTTTTTTTTTAATATATTTAACTTGTTAAAATGTTTTTCTGGTTCTTAGGATCTTTTTTCCACTCACTTATGTAAAAATAATTGTTATGAAAAAAAGGAACACAACAAAACACACAACACAAGATAAGCCAGTTGATGTTACTAATAAAAAAGCCACAGACCCGTACCACCAACAGGAATATGCAAATCCCCCACGTCCTTAATCCTGGCCTGACAATATAGCCAACACTGACTTCCAGACCAAAGAAAAGAAGCCTGACCCTGATACTATCTGCACTTTTAAAATACTTATTCCTATTTTGTTCACCTTCAGTGGAAATACGTTTTGTACACTCCCATACAATTCATCCTGCCTCCCTCACCTATCTCCCAGAGAGGGTGTTTCCCATTTCCACCCAACCACATCACTCCTTATGTCTCTGCTTCTGAGAGCAGGTCAGTCAGTAGGAAGCCACCTAAACTCCCTTCCCTCCTGAAAAAAAAAAATCCACTTAAAGATCCCTTCCCTGTTGCTTACCCTGATGGTCTTTGGTGAGGGTCATACCTCACCAGGATAACTAAGATACCAAAGTACTGCTGAAGGTCCAAGTGAAAATGAAAAAGCAGATATGTATATGAATGAACAACTTCCTGTTAGGATGCACAGTAAAAAGGGACTTTTGTGTTGCTTCTAATCAGGAGCAGGAACAGAAATAAAAAGCCTTAAACAATCAACATCTGTAAAGTCAATCTGTATGCTTTGCTAGAACACAGCAGTATAGTTTTATAGTTTTGTCACTAATGGAACACTAAAAATGGTACATAAGTAGTGTTCATGTATAAGGAGAAAACTGAAATACAAGACCAAGACCAATTTAAGATGTGGACTAGAAGTGCTTCTGTTAATGTGGAATGGTTAAACTGAATGCTCTGAGAAATGAAGTAAATCAAGGGGATTATGGTACTTTTTTTCTGCTCTCCTAAAGCTCCATAGAGTAGCAATGAATAGCAATTAAGAAAACCTACAGACAAGTGGCCCCTGTAACACTTACTATGCCTCAATTACTTTCAGTCCCTGTTAAAAGAATCCCAGGTGGCTATACAGGAATATAAGAGAAATCACCCATTAGTCAACCCCAGAGAAAGGCTTGGAGATTGTACACTTGTACACTAGATTCTTTAAAATGGATTATTGTAGCTAGTGCAGGGCTTAAATAATTGCAGAGAACTGCATAACAAAGAATGAGTACAAGGAGAGCTCTCCAAATTAATCATACATTGCAAGTGCTTGAAGCAAGAGCTTTCAACTTCAGATTTCCCATCCTTGATTTTTGTCACAGCAACAGTTGAGTACCATTGTAACAAGATTTCTCAAAGGCTGATGAGATGAATTCAGACAGCAACAGGATCAAAGAAAGGCTGCCATGACAAGCAGAAGGACAAAGTGTCTAAGATACAGGAAAAGACTGGGTTTATTTAGTCTCACAAGGAGAGATGAGATGCAGTTGCTCTTTATCAATACTTCAGGACAGTTAGCAAAAGAAGATGAAAAGACCTGCTTATGGTAACAGATGATACAATCACATGAAAAAAAAACACCAAAAAACCCCACACCAAACTAACAAAAAACCCCCAAACAAACAAAAAACCAACAACCCACAAACAAACAAACCAACCCAAATGAACCAAAACCACAAAAAACCAAAACCAAGACAAGAAGTATACACTTTAAAGCCTTCCTCTTCCTCTTTTCAGGAAAAAACAACAGAGCTCTACCAGACACACAGCCAAGGTCTTCGCGTTGAGCCTTTGTGGCTGTCATTCCTGAAGCAAGTTGTGTGCTACAGGCTTTTCAGCAGCCACACACATTTAGTAGTCACATCTTTTCCCAACTCAGCAGCTCCAGTATAAGGGAGGCGGAGGACACAATTTTATGCTCTTCTGTTCTCAGCCTTCTAGGTCAGCATTGTGCCGAAGTGAAGAAGCTAGTCCTTCTGCACTACTGCAATTACTATTGCTTTTCAGTCCTCATCAACAGCACTTACTACATACTTATTAACAAGGAAATCTCATCAGATTTCAGCCACTTGTCTCCTTACTACCACAATACATGACTTTCTAACCTCCCTCTTTTCCAACAATATGTTCCTCTTAGTTGTGATTCCATCGTTCGAATTATTTCAGTGGAAATATATATACTGCTTTGTCACAGGTGGCTGTACCTAGTTGACAGAGGTATCAACGACCTCAATGTATTTCTCTTATCTTGGAGGCCACAGAAGGTAAGTCCTTAGATAGGAAATATGTTAAACTTTCATCCATTGTGCTAGTGGACAGTTAAAGTGGAGGAGCATGAGGAGGAAAAAAACCCCCAAAAATCTCATAATTAATTTCTCAGCACTGTAGACTAAGCACCTTTTAGGCTGGTGATGAAAAAAGGTGAAAAAAAGAGTAGTATTCAATTTCTTCAGACACAGAAGGACTTGGGCATGTCCCTGAAAACAAGCCATTTAAAAAACTGTTTTCACCACTTCCTCCTGCGGCAAACTCCCAAGTGTCTATACATTTATCCTAATAAAGAACTGTGCATCACTACATTAATATTTGGCCGTGTGTTCCATATTACTCCCCTTGGAAAAGTTAAGACTAAGTCAGCCCTGTCCCTGTGTTGCTTTAATGCCATGCATGAGGCTTTATGTGGCTTTTCTACTCTGTGCAGTGTAACTGCACTGCAGGGTCTATCCTGATGCATTTAAAATAACACTCCAGCCTTCAGTGCCACTGCAGGGAGCAGACCGTTTGCTACTGCCACGTTCAAACAGCCACAAAAATACAAAATAACCTTCACAGTAAGGCTCAGTCATTTAATCATAAAGATTATAATCAAGCAGGCTACTCAACTGAGAATGCACATGAAGCTAGCTAGGAATAGAGGAGAAAAACAACCTAAGTTTCATTCAAGACTGTGAAGATAAATACAGTGCAACCACCACACCCTTCCCAGAATCTGTGTCTTACCATTATCCTGGAGTTGAAATTCATTTAGAAAATAGTATAAAATCTCATAAATATCATCAAACTTGTGAAAAGGCCAAGACTATTTCACCAGTATGCTTCAGAGGCATTGCTGAATGGCCCTTTCGCTGTCCTTCACTTCTTATAAACCAAATTCTGTTAGACAGCAGGGGC
This sequence comes from Megaceryle maxima, assembly GCA_024605025.1. NCBI lineage: Eukaryota > Metazoa > Chordata > Aves > Coraciiformes > Cerylidae > Megaceryle > Megaceryle maxima. Next base: position 40,932 of record JANHGN010018690.1, on the reverse strand, counting down.
AGGATACAACATTCAGATAATATATAACACTTGAGGCTGTTTCCCTTTGTACCTCAACTGTCCCTCTCATTTCTCACCTCTCTCGAGACACTTGTTTAAATGTAATTAAGTAGAATTTAACAGATGCCTCACACTATTCATGTACTAACCTGCTGGAACATGCAGGGATTTGGAAATAATAACCCTAAGCACAGATTTTACTGGTCGAGAGGATGTGCATTCAAAATTAACCTTCCAACTTTCAAAGCACAGAACGAACAGTTGAAAATAGCTCACCAATTTCTTTGCAAATATTCTCAAGGATAATAAGATTAAAGAAAATGTATGCACTGTGGTGTTTGAACCACACAGAAAAATGACAACGTGCTATTGCGTGAGGTGAAGGCTCAATACATTTGATTTTAAGGAAATATGAGCGCTGATACATCAGTTCTTTGAGTCCAGAACACTTAGAGGACAAGAAAGGACTACACGGACCATAGAAGTCTCAGATGCAGCACAAATCTCTGTTCAACAAGCATAAGTGGAATTTAAGACACTTCCATGATGGCCAGATTTGCCTATCACAACACAACACGGCAACCCTTCCAGCTATTTTATCCTACTGTGAATATGGGTCTATTAAAAATGAGTAAACAGGAATGCTAAGAACACAGCAGCAGCTTATTACTGACTCGGACAGGAATTCAGTGCACCTCAGTTACCAGTGCTTTTGCAAAGTTTCTTCTTATACTGCATCTTTTCAGTAAATGCAGCTAATAAATAACAGATTTATTATGCCCTTGACCCTCATGGATGCTGATTTAGAGCTCTGAACTAGTTCTGCTCTCCAGTGGAGTTATCTTCTCATAGTTCACCCTAAAAAGCCTTACAGAAACACTTGAAAATACACAAAATATGTAATTTTCCAAGCTGCAACATTTGTATCCCGAGACAGACACGGTTTGCCATTCAAAACCTTTCTTTCTATAGACCCAGCTATTCTTAAAATGTTTTATCATATCATTTCTAACCTGATGTTTTCCACCCCTTTATGCCTTTCACTTCAGGCTGATTTAGAAATGTTGATTGTGTCCAGCTATCTGCAGTAAAACAATCCATCATCCTTGACCACACTGATCATCAAGTACCAACCAAGAAGATCTGTTGCTTGAACTCAAAGTTTTACATTATAAAACTGTGAATTTTTCACTAGGTCGGTTGCTAGTTAAGCTTTCTTTCAATATTTTATAGAAACCATTGTGACCTTTGGTGGTTTTATTTGTGGGCCAAGTACTGCTATCTTTCCTCACATTTCATCGTGAGAGAGAATGCTGTCTTTACAAGCAATTAAAAAAACCTTCAAGAATATCAGCCTGTAAAATCAATTTTAGTATGATGCTGATGAAGTCTGCACTTTTCAACAGCTGTGAAGGTGGCTTCAAGGGTGAATGGGGATTTCATATTTAAAAAGCAAACCAAGACAGATAAATAGCACAAAATGCTGAATTTACAAAAGCATCTCAAAACCCCAAGCAAATTACAGCTCAGAGACAATCCATAGACTACTGGTTAAGGTGAAGATACATTTATGTACTTACCTTCTGGTTATGTGCAGTTGAATTAACTTTAATACTGATCATATGAGGTAACTTGAAAACTGAGAAAAAGCAGAGGCAAGCTGAGGCATTATGGGCACGGTGTGGATTGCACACAGAGAGAGAATATCACAAACATACCGATCTAAAAAATTTCTTTATTGGTAGAGGTGACCTGAATATGCAGAAATTTGAACTGCAGACATAGCCACATAAATGAGTGAAATAAGCAGCATTTGGTAGTCCAGGCAGGTATCACCCATGAAAGCTCTCATGCAATTGTACAAATTACAATGTAACTTGGCTGTAGTACAGGATGGAGAGCTCAGATTGAAAACTGTCTTCTATTTTGCATGTTAAAGTGAGCTGAATTCAATAGATACAAAATAAAGTGTATTAGTAGTTATAGAGCTAGACTGGCTCACTGGTAAGAGAAAACCAAGAACTTGCTATTTATCGTCTAAGAAACATCACAGTATTTATAGTTTCAGCCAGTATTTTAGAAGTGAAATGGATAATGAATATCTAAATACTATTAAAAAAAGCTTTTACAGAATGGCTTTCCTGAGAGTCAGCTTGCACCACATTTGCCATATCAATATCACCCCAAACTTCAGGAGCTTTCTCCTTTATGTAAAGCAGAAGCAGCACATACTCAATTTGATGAATTTGTCCCTAATTGTCAGTTCTGGATTGTTAAAATTCATTATGCCCAACATAGAAATTCAGTACATGGTTCTATTCACTCTAAGTTCTTTTTGTGGATTAGTTTGAAGGGCTCATAGCTATGAGGAAATTAAATGGCAACAGACAAACTGGTCACACCCTATGGGCTTCACACTTGGTTTCAGATACATTAATAACAAGAGTAATATCCATATTTTTGTTAGGTATGATACCTACTACACAGTCATATAACTGTAAAACATTTTGGGTAATATTATTTGGGTAAATTTCATTTCTCTTGGGAAAAAATATTAACTTAATCCAAACAAGAAATGATCACTGAATTCACTACTACATAGAAAATTCAAGGTATCTGTAATCTAAAATATCTCAGTGTAGATAATGTTTTTCATATAATTAAATCAATATATGCTGCAATATTGAGTGAGGTTACCAGCTAAGATGACCCAAGCTTACTTTCCATGCCACTAAAAGCAGCAAGACAAAGAAAACTCTATTACCCACTAAAGGAACAAATCTTGTTCAATTTGCTCTAAGTGCAGTCTATTATATAAAACACATAAAATGTCAATATGACTTTCTCACAAACCAAGGAGTGCGTCACTATATTTGGAGCGATCGATGCAGTACTTTTTGAAGCACAGACTTGATATTAGGCATCCATACCTATATTTAAGATACTAACTTCTTGTACATCACTAAGGATAATGGCAGGATGCTGAGTCTTAACTCCAGACAGTAACAAATAGCTGAGCGAATATTTCTCTTATAAATCAGATATAACCCAGAAAATTATAACTCCATTAAGTCTTCGCCACCAGAATAAGTTTTGAATGGAATGATTATTCAGGCTTGTAAGCCAGAGTTCACAGAAGGCAGAATAAAAGGAAAGGATGTGAATGACAGCACCGTATTGCCTCCAGCCATCCAGTGGTGTGCAGGTACTGAAGGAAGGAGAAGGTGAAGTAGCAATGTGAATTATAACATACAGGCATCTGGAGAAAAAGCCACAGGAGTTGACTGAGACAGTTACTTTGCAGGAAAACTGACAGGATTGCTCAGGTCAGAAAGCAACATTAAAAAAAAAAAAAAAAAAGAGAAAAAAAAAAAAAAAAAGGATGCTTCACATTTCAGCTCCTGGCTGAACATTTAGAGATTACTAGAAATAAAGTGTTTGCTATAATGCTGAGTTTTGTGATGGTAACACCCCCATCCACTTAATGACAGCACTGTCTGTCAGGATAATTTGAAACCTCCATCAAAAGTAAGGTACAGACTGTTTTCTTGCAAACAAACTCAGCTCGCAGTTAGCCATATTTGAATTCCACCCAAGGAATTCATTAGGCTGTATTGATTTATTGATACAAGAGCCTGATCTAATTTGCATGTGTAAATTAGCAGGAAGAACATTTCCCATTACTTAGCTATATGGCTGGAATGACTGTTTACTTAATTTCCTCCTGCACAGCTCTGGTTTTTGCAAGATGCATTTGCAACCAAGGATGTCATCTCAGCTTTAGTTACATGTTGCATATGCTTTATAAAAAAAAAAAAAAAAGCAAAGCAGTACAAACTTAAATGTTTAGGAATTACAATTCTCAAAACAGAATGCATCAATCGTTTGAAGCACTTGGGTTTCTCCTCCATAGAAGTACTAGAAAAAGCTTATTTAAATCTTCAATTTCTTTTAAGAAGAAAAAAGTTTCTGTCATCTTTGATACAATTTTTCTTTGTATTCTCCTATACACTTCTCACATCTTAAGTTTCAGTACTCTACCTTTGTGGAAGGTGGGCAGTAAAGCTCATATGAGTATGAGAATACATCTGTTCTACTCCTTTTTTTTTATAAGGAAATAGGTGGCTGGACATTTTCACAATTCAAACTGAATAGGGTGAATCAAGAAAGAAGAGTCCAAATGAAATTTTATAATGTCATACCACATCATTTCCTCAACCGTAGAGGATCAAACAGTTGAACAAATCTGGGTATACTATTAGATTCCTTTCAGAACTCCAGAGAGGAGAAAACAAGGGAAGCCAATCACCTGAGGATCCATGGTTGGTCATCATCTTGAGGATTTGAAACCCTTTTAAGAGCCCAGACACTCCCAGCCCCTCAAAAATGGAGATGACAAAAAATATGCAAATTTAGTTTACCTGGTTTCCAATACTTTGCAGTGGAAACTGAACTGAAGAGCATATCCTGCTCCAAAGGGTCTGTTCCTTCACAGAATATTCATGGTTAGAAAGGACCTCCTAGATCACCAAGTCCAACCATACCCATATCAAAAAAAAAACCCACCAAAAAAACCCCAAAACAAAATAAAACAACACCAAAAATAAAACCAACACAAAACCCAAATACCTAAATACCCTGATCAAGCATTCAAAACCACAAAATAACCCCTACATGCCTGCCACTAGAGCCTGTCCTGAAGCACCAGGTATACCTGTTTCTTAAATACCTCCAGGCATGGTGACTCAACCACCTCCCTGGGCAGGCTGTTCCAGTGCCTCACCACTCTTTCTGTAAAGAATTTCTTCCTAGTATCCATCTAACTGGGTAACTTTTATTTACTGGTTAGTAAGCTGGAAAAGGATAAAGAGGAAAGTGAGATAATTTTAAGGCTATGACCTTATATTTTAACTCTCTGGGAAGCTGTTGTGAAGGCAATTTAAATGACTGAAAACACTGTGGCTATTTACTGCTCTGTCCAAAATCCACCAAGGTCACAGCTGCTCTGAAGTGGAAAATTAAAAGTATTCTTACTTTTCTACTGTACTGGGAAGCAATTCTTCGAATGCTTCATTTTCTTTTAAGTAAAGCTTGCTATGTAGCTGTTGCAGAGAAGAAACACTCACAGAAGATAAAGCTCCCACATCAGAAAAAGTCCTATAAGTCCTTCTGCAAGCAGTGAGTCAGAGGACCTGTGTCAAATTCATGTGTCACATCAAAGACTTACGGTAGCTTGAACAACGATCAAGACACCAAATTCAGGTGGCTTGCATTTGGGGATTAAAGATTAACTAACAGAGTTATTTAGAACCACGCATGGTTTAGAACCACATTGGAACCAACAATGCCATGTAAAAACACCTTCTTGGCAGAAGACTGGAAGGTAACTAGAAAGACTAATTTTGATTTTTACAAGTTTCTGGAAAACTACTCCCAATTTCCAATGATTAATCCTGAAATCTGCTCCACATAAATTGTTGGAAACTATTAAAAAAAAACCCCAAACAAACAGAATTATTGAAGTCATAATAAATAGGATCTATTACAGAAGAAACAACATAAAGGCAAGGCATGTATTAAAAATACATTGTAAACATTTATAGTCAATAATACCAAAGTCAAGAAGAATATGGACAAGAGAGATCAGGTTGATACAGCATACATGGATTTCCAAAAGGCCTTCTGCAATAATATTTCTAAAAGGTTTTCAAATAGGCTAAGCAGTCATGAGAAGGAAGGTCTTTGCATGAATAAAATAGCTGATTAAGAAGAAAGATATTGAAGGTTAGTTTAAAAGACATTTCTCTCTCTGAAGGGAGATACGCAGCAGAGTCTAACAGGATTTATTAAAGCCCATGGTGTTCAGCATGTTTTTAACTTATCTGAAAAAAGGAGTGAAGAGTGCGATGACAAACTTTCAGGATGCTACTGTTATTCACGGTGGTAAAGATAGGAACTGACTGTGAAGAACTGTGAAAAAACTTGCAACCAAGCAACTGAGTGAGATAATGGCCGATGAAATTCAGGAAGGGTAGTTGTAAAATGATGCACGAGGAAAAAAAAAATAATTTTACCTACACAGTGATAAGCCAACCACGACTACGTAGGAACAGGATGTTAAGGTCACTGTAGATAACGCTGTGAAAACATAAATCCAATACCCAGGAGTGTGAAAATAGAGAAGCAAACATTAGTAATTACTAAGAAAGGAACAGAAAAGCAAACAAAAATATCATTATCTCATTTTGCAAATCCTCCATACTGTTGCATCTTAAAACCATTTGCAGTTCTGGTCCTCCCTAGCAGTGAGAATAATTCAGGATATAGAATGGCTCCCAGGCAAGGGCCCACTGGCTGCACCAGCTCTTTCTAAACTTCAAGTGAAAAGGTTTGTTTATTAACAGCTCTACTTTCACTGCTGCTGTAAAATAGAGGAAAAAATGGAAATTTTAAAAAATCTTCCAGTATTTCTGGATGGCTGTTTGCTGCAGTGTGGAGTCTTCTGACTGTGATAAGGAGAAAAAATAAGCAGCTTTTAAGCCTAAGGATTTCATGTGTAAAACTAGAACATGGATTTCATAATTGGTCACCAGCAAGGAAGAACTATTTGAATAACAACTGCATTTCACTAAAGAGATATTGAAAAAAAAAAGCCAAACCAACCGCTCTGAACCTCTTTTTTTATGTAGTTAAAACAACAACATATTGAATTTATGGGACATCTCATTTAGAAATGACTAGCAATCTAACATTTTATTTCTCTCTTAGCTTATTTTGGTTAACCTTTGAAGCTGAAGAAGAAATTATTCTTTTGGCCTGTAGGGAACTAGAAAGAACTTAAGTAAGAAATCCCAACACCAGAAATCAGCAACAACTTGGATTTAGTACTGCAGGGAATGAGTCAATACAGTATGGTGGTGGAAAGGTATACAATCTCAATAAACCAGATTTAACAGAGTTAGAAATTAGCTTACAACAAAAATTCTTTTTTTTTTTTTTGATGGGAACCAGTAAACTAGAACAGATCAATGCAGACTACAATGTAATCCCATTTAAAGTGGTGTCACTCAGGAGAAGTAACTGACTTGTATTGAAAATACATTATTAAAGAAAAAATTATACATAGAGTAAGCAAATTACATGGGAAAGTCAGACCTAAAGCCTTTAAGATGACAGCAGGAAAGGTACAATAATGTATCTGATGCTTTAGAGAAAAGAACAAAAACCTGAATTCCAGAGAAAATAATTATGCCTTTAGCACTTGGGGAACTGGAGTTTAAATGAATACTGCACAGCATTTTCATTCTTGTCCCACTGGCCTTCATCAGCCCAGTTAAGCTCAATGCACAGAGCAAAGATGATTCTTCAGCATTGTTGCCAGTAATATAGACTTATTTGAATATTACCCCCCAGGAGTTAATTAAATTCATTTTTCCCCAAAACTGTACTACATATTTGCACATAATTGTTTGTACACAGTACATAATTGTACTAATGCTGGCAGCTGAGCTCATGTAAATGATTTCTATTTGAAAAATTAAGCTGAAACTTTAGTGCTTTCTAAAAAGTTTCCAAAGATTTTTAAGTCCAGGAGGAACCTTGCATTAACAATACTAGTCTTGAGAATCCAGCACTGGTAAATCAAATACAGAGGCTGTCAGGGACAGTTGTCACGTTCGATTGCGCACAACAGAGAAACACTGCCTACAAATATTTTCTATATGTGAACGTGGAAACTTTCAGGTCTGTAGTTTCTAGGAAATGACATTTTGATTGAGCACAAATGGAAGATTTTATAAACTATGCAGGAGGCACTTAGTATGGCACAGAGAAAGTATTTAAGTCCTTAGGTAACCATGTTGTTGGTATTATTAAGGAAGGCTGGATTTGCTTGTGGAAGGGGCAAAGAAAGCAGTTTGTTCCGTAGGAATTTGTTGTAACAGCAGGCTTACAAGTTTCTACCAGTTACCAGTCAAGTTTTCTACCTCCTTCTGATGCTTGCCTTCTGCACTTCTATTCTCAGTACCTCAGAAGCACCAGATTTACTGTTCATGTAAGTCCCATGACAAATGGGGAGGTATTTGGGCACCCCTAAAGGCAGTACTAAAATCTCTCCTGCGTTGGATGTGCATTCCTTGCTCATGGCTACATCAGCTGCTGACAGTGGGATCAGCAGGAGTACCCCTTGTCTGGTTCCCCCCCCCCGACTCCAGACAGGTCACAGGCCGATTCTTTTTGTCTTGTTTGTTTTGATTTGCGATGCAGAACACAAATCTTTTGTACTGATCTTGTGCTACACCGAAGTAATGCATTTTGGGTTTTTTCTTCCCAGTTTTGCATTTTGCATGGTTTTGAAGAGTATGCTGTGGCCAGCACTGGGGGAAAAGTACCGAGGAGATGATGTTCTGGGGCTCTCAGAGACAAGCAATTTATTGCATGATTGCCTGCATTTCAGATAACAACTTCAGATCCTTTGGTTATTTTATTCTCCTGTTTTCTTTGCAATAAAACGACGTCAGAAATTATCATGCCACATCCCCCAAGTATCAAACACAAAATGGGTATGAGGTCTTTGTTATCATAGCGTGACCTCCCTTTAAGCAAAGCAAATGTTAATCTCTCAGTGCCCTACTTAAGAAAAACATATCCAAGGAAGTTGACTAACAAATTTGAGAAGGAATAAATATTGCACTGTAAATATTAGTTCACTGAAGTATGTTGGATAGTTACAGTGTCCAGCTTACAGCTGGGGAAACTAGAGCGTAACACGAATACAGAAACAGAAGGGAAAGATAAAAGAACTCTTAAATACGCAAGAAAATGGTGTTAAGGGCTACTTAAACTGGTTTTCTGAAATCAGTGGAGACCTTCCTCCTGTGGAACATTATTCAGTCATAGACTAACCTAAGATAACTTTTTGCTATGCTAATTATCTCTTCTTTCCATTGCTTTTTCACACATCTACCCCAAGAGCAACAAGTTGTGTCACGTGAACAAAGCACTGCTGAAGATTCCAAGAAAATGAAAATTCTTTTTACTTTTAACCTGAACAGACACTTGTTTATGAAATAAAAGTATGAAGATATATTATAGAGATACCCTATAGTTCAAGAGCATAAAAGTAAAGTGTCAGCATAAAACAATTATTTTAATAAAACCCAATAGGTACAGTAGTAATTTGTTACAGAAAGACCTCATGAGTTGGAATCCATGTATACCTTTTTTTTTCAATAAGACATTGTAGTAACAAAAGTAATAAATAAGCTGAGGAAGACTAAAGATTTAAGTCAGCAGAGTAAAGGCATACTAAGATAAAGGTGAAAAGGAAACAAAACACCACTCAACGAACTGAAGTTTGATGTTTTAAGCTTCAACAATCAATGTCACCTTCAGTCCACTCATATATATACACACACACACACAGAAGCCCACTAGTAAATTATACATATATTTTTCATTGACCTACTTGTGTTCCAGCTCATTAAAGTGACTACTTTTCCCTCTGGTTCCCTCTGGCTAGGTGTAATAGTGGCTCTGCCTTCTGGCTAGGTGATAATTAAATCCACTAAATAAGTGGCAAGTAGGTGGGAAAGAAACCATTTATGCTTCTTCAAAGGGGAGTGGCTCAATTAACACTTTGTTTAGGAACCTGGCTTTTAAAATTTTATCTTAACTTGAAAGTAATTCTGAACTCTTGCTTCCCTGCCACCCATACCCTAGCTGATCTGGTTCTTCCTTTCAGGTCATATGTCTCAGACAGGAACTTACAGTCAGGAACAGGAAAGTCAAGTAGACAGAAAAAGCAAAGAAAAGGCAAAGATCTGAATAAAGGCCAATTAGCACCCAAAGACTGCATTTAAAACCCAGCATCCTTTGATGGACATGGTTTGATTAGGACCAAAAAAAAAAAAAAAAAAAAAAATTTCTCATCATGGCACTAAAATATCTCGGATAAAAGAGATGCAAATACCTGCAAAGGCTTCCAGTCATCACTGTCTCTATCCAGGTACCTGGGAGTATTAACAGGGATGGAAATACAAATTGTATTGAATTTGCAGTATGATGCACTGTGAGCACCCGAGGTTGTTCTGCAGTACAGTTCTACAGAAGACAGCTCTGAACCTTATACAGTCCACAATCCATTCATTGTTTAGTCTTCATTGGTTTGCCACAACCACCAGCCTGCAAGCTGGGTTCAAAAATGTTGAATCATTTTACAGATCTCAGTGGTTAAGAAGAGAAGGTGGAAATAAGGAACAATGCAGGATGCATGCTTGTGAGTAGAAACATCTTCTGTGTTTCTGTAAATTAAGGACAGAGGAGACCACGGCAGAACACGGGCTCTGACTGTTCTTTACAAACTTAGTAACTGTGAGCTAAAGTCTGGAGCAAAGTAACACTGCTCTGGCCCACTTGCAACAGAAATAAACTGGTGAACTAGGATTTTGTGATTAAAAGCATTCTCTCTGCTCTCTCTTACCTTTGCAATGATTCCAGAAAATCTGCAGGCAGATCATTTTGTAAGCGCTGTGTTTTTTTTCCACTGGGTTTGTATTATTCTCACCTCTCATTTATAAAATTACCATGGCTCAAGAGAAGTGGACTAGACTTTTATGATGACAGAGTATAACAATTTAATGAGACAGTAATGCACAATTGCATCGAGCTACGTAAGTTATGTACAAAACCTCTGGAAACAGCAGTCTGTATCGTATAGATACTATATAGATACATCTCCACAAAATGTCCATTCCATCAGAGATTCAGCATGGCAGGTTTTGAGATTATATTGCCAGACAAAGCTAAACGCTTCATTAATAAAGTACCATCACCATATGTCTTGCTAACGCTGGAGTTTTGCTTTAGATCTAAACTAAATTTTACAACATTCACTGGGAAAGCCAGGGCATAAAGGCACACAGGAGACTCGAGACCAGGCTTAAGTGTTTGTCACTTTGTTTTTAAGGGCAGTCTTCTTTCTCCCAAAAGCACAGCCTTCTAAATAAAGCTAGAGGCCTCAATTTTGTTAAGGAGATAAGTGCATATTTCACTTTAAAGTGCCTCAGAAACCCCACTGAATTATATGTATTTTATTTAATTAATTATTTAAATACTTTTCCAGGAGCATCATCAGGGATGTGAACGTGCTACCACTGAACAAGTATAGAAACACAAAGACAGAAATGGAGGTTTATTGGTCTGGACTGTTCTGGTCTCATCCGAGCAACAGCAAGTTACTCTGCTACTGAGAAGAAAGAAGCAGGTATTAACCTGAGAGTCCACCAGATGGGTGGGGACTGAAAAAAAGAAGGGAGAGAGGGAGAAAGAACATGAAAGACAGAGAGGGAGAGACAAAAAGCAAGGGATATTTTCCTGTTCTTTGCTTGCCATTTGGAAACCAAAGTCTCCAGCTGAACTCTAGCAGTTTGGAAAGCCAAATGTAGCTAATTGAACTTCAGTATGAATTGCCCTTTCCGTGGAGGACTGCCCAGATTCCCAGCCTGTCTCAGGCCAAGCTTTTCTTTACTCCAGTGCTTTGAGCAGTAAGCCCCGTCTGCTGTCAACACTTGTTCCTAGCTGTGTTGTCTCATGGAGGGCAAATAAAGAATTACCACAGAAAGGACCAATACTTTCATTTTCCCACATCTACCCATTTAGAGAGCTGAAGGCATCCCTGTCCTTCACAGCACAGTTCTGATTCTGCCACACAGAAATGACCAACTGTGTTTCGCACAATATTCACATTATTAAGAAGAACGAATTGCAATCATTTTTGAAGTCCATCACATTCCAATGCCTCAGCATTTATTATATTATTTTTTTACATAAGGACAATACCATTACATATCTAACAGCAACGTCTCGTAATTCTAAGGTCTGTGGCTATGATGGCAAGACTATCCTGTCATTATTGGAGAGAGAATTTCATGTGGTAGATTTGCGTGGTAAAATTAGTAGCATTTGGCATTTTCTGCTTGCTTGCTTCCTCACTGACACAATGCAACTCTCTGCAACTTGTGTCTATTTACACTTTGTCACTGTCTAGGACATCCTGAGTTTTGAGATTTTATTCCTAGATAAGGCTAAATGATCTGTATGCACTTCAACTTTTATCATTGCTTTCTCTGAAGAATTATGGGTCAAATTTCTAATAGAGTGGGCACAGATTGTTGTTCTGAATTACAAAAATGGAAGGGCAGCCAGTATGAAGAGATCTATTTCTTTCACAGATGGAGCCCTAATCTTCAATCAAATATTAGAGCACCATTTTCAGATCAGTAAATAGGTCTGGAAGAAGGCTCAGACCCAATAAAGCTTATCTGTGTTAACAGGGAGTAACATGTTAGTGGACTACTGCATTTCCTTAACTATCAGTTCTTGTCGCTCTTCAGATATTATCTGAAAATTAAAAAACCAGATATTTTTGAAGTTCTAGTACACATCATTTTAAATATAGCAAAGTAGCCTAATTTAGACTACTGAACTTTTGGTAACACTTCTCAGTATCACTTTCATTGGTTTTAAAAAGCAACAAAAAATGCTTATAGACTATAGTAATTACTACAAGGAAATTTGTTACTCCTCTTTTGGCCCATTTTAATCAAAAGGTCATTGATTATAACCAAATTAGTTTTATCACCTGAAGCATGACACTGCAGCTTTGACCTGTTGGCCAGCATATTACAAGTCTTTATAGCTATCTTAAATAATGAATTCTGAATACTGGGCAAATAATACTTATTCCAGCTATGCTGAGTCCCCTGACAGCTCCACTTAGAAGATTTTATTGCTTTACCCATTTTACTATTTGAGGATTCCGCTGTTGTGCTCCAATTATTTGTCTTTGCTTTATTCCAAACCCAACCTTTTCCTAAGGGTTTCTTTATAGGCTTGATTATCCTTATCTGCTCACCCAAATAATTGCTTCATTGGGGTATCAGACCTGCTTCACCTATGCTCTGGAGCAGACGCACAGAATTCAACCTTTCACAGGAGCTGTGTCCTAGGTACCAAGCTGTCTGAGCAGGAAATGGTGAGAATTCACCAGTAACACCTAATGTCTACTCCCCCATTTTTGCACAGGAGGCTTTTCCTGATGGAATCTCAGCAGCACGCAGAAATGTGGGAATGCTGATATGAGTGAGAATTTCAACTGCTTTCTGTTTCAGTTAAGCAAAAATTAAGAGATGTAGTTAAAAGTCTGAGAAGAAATGATGAAAAGTTTATCTTTTCAATCAAGTTTTTAAAGAGCATCTAGAATAAAATCAATTTCAGAGACATACTGAATTGTTAAGGGGATACTTTGTGCTCAGCAATATACTCATCAAAACAAATACACTTAGGAGAGAAATTCAAGTAGAATAATCTAATGTGCCCAGAACAGCTAAATATTTTAGCTAGTTTTCAGAAGATCATTCTCAATAAAAGTTGTTAAAGAGAAAACATATGACATTAGCTTCTTCAAAGCTGTGAACTCTTTAGTACATCCTTATGCATGGAAATAATTATTGTCTGCTGCCATAAGACATCCTTCTCAGATCAGAGACTAATCTCAATTACCACCATCCTGTTGTTAAAAAAAACCCTTAAAACAATTTCAAGATGCTCGTAGTCAATCTGGCAGTTTATATATAAGAGCCAAGATTTAACCAAAAATTGAGAAGAAACTCATTTAAGTTGATTTTTAAATCAATGCCATTGAAAAAACTGAAACCAGTGTGTAATTGCTACCATTTTTTGCAGCATGTTAAAAACATCTGTTAACTCTGTCTGAATTGAGAATTTAAGGAGTCTTACAGTTTTAAAGGCTTGAAATGAATTCATAGTGGTGATTAAACTAGAAAATACTTTCGGAATGTCCATCTGTATTTTTTTTATGCATTTTTGGGAGTAAATAAAAAAATCTGGAAAGTAATAAAATAACAAATAAAGAGTGAGGTATTATTCTGTTAGTATGGCATGGAAATATGTGAGTAGACTCTTCACTTCCTTTAAAAACAGAAGTTCAAAGAAATTTTATGGAAGACATAGTTAGGTAAAAACCTGCAGAGGGAAAACTAGCCTGAGGTTAAACTGTAAAACACTGGAGGATGATTTCCAAATACCAATGAATATTTAAAGCAAAGCTTTGCAACAATTTTTGCTGATTCGCTTAAATGAGTTAAAAGCATTCCATTTGTCTCCTTTAGTGAAACTAGTCAATATTTAGTGTATTCTCACTTATATAGCAATTCTCAAAAAATGTTGATTTATTTCCATGTTCAGAAAATGAGATAGCATTATAAAATTTAAAGCCTGGTTACTAGTAGTATTATATAATTAATTTAATTGAAATAAATTGAATTGGGTATTTTTGTGCAATATTTGAAGACTGTAAAACTAAATTCCCTATTAGACACGTACAAAACCCTTGCTGTTCTCTCTCAAGCAGTGAACTGTCATGTTATTGCTGATGGATTTGTTAGGAATAATCTTTGGGGACATCTTTTCTTGTTGAAGAAGAATTAAATGAAAGGATTTACATGTATGTGATCCTTAGGGAGCATACCACGCAGTTCTGTTTGTCATTGTCAGCCAGGTTACCAACAGAGTGACCCAGCAGGTACTGAAGCACGCAGGTCTGCTCCCTTGTACCGCTGATCTTTCTTCGGTAATCTCTCAAAGAATTTTCTTTATTTATCCTGGTTTTGGTACCCAGAGTCCAAGCAGCATAATTACACAAATACCACTGACATACTGTGAAGGATGAAGCTGCAGTTTCTTCATCTACTTTCTATTATTTGCCACATTAGAAGCATTTTCCTTTGTCTCTGTAGCAGGCACCAGTCCCAGCTAAGATCCAGGACCACACCACTATTGTATTCAAAGGAATGCTGCAGGCTTTCTCAGATACAAACATTGCTGAGAGGAGTTACAGACAGGAGTGAGATTTTGTAGGTAAACAAGGTACTAGGTATAAGAACACAAACAAATGTTAGTATTCCCTGTACAGATTAGATCTTGTTTATAGAAAGACTGTACTGCTTTAAATTAAATTGTTCAAAAACATTAATGTGTGAAGAGCTCAGACTCCCATTATACTGGGTATGGCACAGGACAAAGAATTAGCAAAAAGAATCTCCTCAGTGAGTTTACAATGTAAATTTTCATCATAATTTCCTTTTACAAAATTCTTAGTTTAATCCAATTGCTTAAAATCAGCAAAACAGTAGTTGCTTGACAATTGAGCATAGTGAGAGGTATTTGAAAAGCAACCAGTTAAAACAGCCATTCTTTCCATCAGACACCCAGCTGAACAGCTGCATACTGGCTATGGACCAGGGCTGAGGTAGGATTCAGCAAGAAGCAGATCACAGCATTTGTGGGAATGTGAAATGGAGTTGGCATTCATGTTCATTTGTATTTTAGAAAGGGATTCCTGTGATCAGGAGTGGCCACACCCACCCAACACACAGAGAAATGGCCTTAAATGTGTCCAACATTTATGTTTGCATATTGGAAAAAAAAGAATGTCCTAAATAGACATTTTAAAAGAAGCACTTAAAGACAAACAATCCTTCCAGCATTGTCTCTCCTAAAAGCCTTCTTCAGCTGTTTCACAAAGCTCCTTTCTTAGTTACTCTTCCCCGCCCTCTCTAGAGATAACCTCTCCCCATCTACCACATAAACCCAGTAATCGTCACTTCCAAGAGATGAGAAATACTCCTATTCTGGAAACTCATTTTTTTCTTCCACACTCTGCTAACCTCATCCAGTAACAAATGGAAACAACTCAACCTAAAATATTGTCACCCAACAGAAGGTTTTAAAAGCAGCAAATACTATACCAAAAGAAAAAAAAAAAAAAAAAGAAAGAAAAGAGGAAGTAGACAAGAGCTAAATAAACAACTCCAGTGTTGGGCCACCTTTATATTATGCAGAGTATATAATTGAGAGCACAGTCTGGCTGTTAAGATAAGCTCTTTTTCAAAGCAAGGTTCTGATTATCCAGTTGGACCTTTTTAGATTATGTCAGAGTTGCATACCAAT
This sequence comes from Megaceryle maxima, assembly GCA_024605025.1. Classification (NCBI taxonomy): domain Eukaryota; kingdom Metazoa; phylum Chordata; class Aves; order Coraciiformes; family Cerylidae; genus Megaceryle; species Megaceryle maxima. The sequence continues at coordinate 24,903 of JANHGN010018690.1, read as the reverse complement.
TTCCCCAAATGAATGGCTGAGTAGCAATCCTTTTATTAAATGCACAAAAAAACTCCTTTGCCTACTACATTGGGTAAGGGGAGGGGAGAAATGCTTTTGTCTGGAGGATAAAAATAAAAAGAAAACAAAGGGAGAAGTTTGTGGGAAGAATGAAAGGCAAAGATGGAAGGAGAAAGTGACAGTTTGACAACTGCCTTCTCGTAGAAACTCTGCTGTCAGAGTCAGGTAATAACACTGCTAGCATAGTCATAAAGAGGATGCTTTTCGAGAGTAGAAATAGCTGGAAAAAAACCCCCAAACCTCAACCAACAAAACAACAAAAACCCACAAATGTTTTGCAACAAACAGAGATTTTCTGGGTTGCTGATGTGGCAGGAAGGGTAGTCTAGTGGCAGTTCATTCTTACAGAAGAATCCAATCTTTCATCAGTTCATAATTTCGATAAGAAATGGCATTCTGTCTGATAGACAGACACAGCATACCAATTACCACATAATTTCACAGGTTTCTACATATCATTGACATTAAATGACACATACATTTATTTAATTTGCCTTGAATCGGGACTTCCTTAGGAGAGGTATTTGCATACTAAAGGTATAATTCTCAAGCCCTTAGAAGCCTGAAATGTTGCATGTCACCGAGCTGTGTCTCAGTTCCTTGTTAACTAGACTGTGTAGCTGAAAAGAGATGACACTTCTCTTTAGAAGGTTATTAGAAGACCTATGGTACCTCAAATACATGGGCAGAGGAAGAGATAGAATTTTATAATGTAAATATTTTTAAATGCTCCAATGCTCTTTAGCCATTAGTTCTTCTAGTATAAAAGTTTAAGGGAAAATACTACCTACAAGCATGTTTCAGAGTTGAAGGAGTCGGTACCAAATCTTGGGTTGAAACTGCAACTAAAATTATCTGCCTAATTCCCAGTTCTCTGACAGCAAATACCACTGCACAAGTCTAAAGCTGCTTCATTTTCACATTTGAGTATCTTCTAATGCAGTAAAAATACAGCTTTTGGCAATGTGCTGTATACTTCAAATGAAGGTTCTGCTATGATACTCAGAATCCACCATTCAATATTGTTTAACACTACTTAGCCTTCTTTAACCATGCTTAAACATCCTCAAAGACTATTTTCCCCATGTCCTAACAGTGAACAAGGCATGACACTGATATTCACATACTTGGCCGTATCATTTTAAAATAATTTTTGTGTTTTCCAAAATGAACTTTTGAGCATCATTATATTGTAAAAAAACCCCAGCAACTTCTACATCAGAAAACAAACAAAAAAAACCCCAAAAAAACCCCAAACAAACAAACAACCCCAAAACAAACAAACAAACAAAAACCCCAAACAAAACAAAACCAAAACCCACTTTAGAATTAAAACTGTGAAACTACTCTACATTCCTGAAATTTGTTGTACCTTCAAATGAAATATTTTAATATGGAATTGTGCATTAATATTTCATTGCCTATATATGCATGTTGTGATTAACTAATAAATAACAGAATGGCTTACAGCCTTTTGCTCTGGAAATTAAGTAGTACTGTAATGAATACTGTTTTAGAAATGACTTGGTATCAGAAAAATAATACAATGAATACCTTTAAATAGCATCTCTTTCAGAGGTCTCATATTCAAAACAGTGCTGGGTCATTACAGGCTCTTCGTTTTTGTTTCACCCAGAAGTAACTGCACACACAGTCTGGGTGCTTAGTAAACACCACCATGAGTTGATAAGCTCTCTGCTATAGAATTCATAGCATTAAAGTGTCATGAAATGGGCTGCCGCTTAGGCTGAGCTTTATATGTCGTTAAGAGCAGCTGCAATTTAAATTGTTTTCAGAGGCTTACCCTGCAGCTCAACTTAGGCCTAATAAAGGGCTTTGGATCAAGAATCTCCTTTTGTTTCTGCAGAGCCAGACCAGTCTAACCTTAAGTGATTAAGGACCACACATGGATGGAGCTCCCCTCCCTAGGACAGAGAAGAGATTGCTGTCACAAGCCACATCATCTTACCGTGGAGCTGTAAAAATGGCTCGGGGACACTTTTTTGGGGTTCACTAGCTGTCTGAACCTACCATGAAACATCAGGTCTGAAAGCAATGGAAAATCAGATCCCCAGTAATTTTAAGGCAGCATTATTATAGGTTGTAATTAGTCTTAGTCTCATTTGGATTACTCAAAGAGTATCGGAAGCCTGTCCATGGCAGGAACATCCGTGGCAGCTGCGTCAATCTCAGCAATTACCTGAAGACCTCCCTTCAGCCTCACAAGGAGGAAATCTGTCAGGTTATTTCCAGACACACTGTCTGAACTACTGCTCTCCAACGTGCACTTCTCATGCTAATAACGAAAACAGGGAAGTATAAAGGAGGTGGTAATGTGTTTTCATTTTAATCCGAAGATGATATTTCACAAAAATCTCTAGTGTACAGACTTGTAGCAATGTGACTCGACCAAATATATTTCCTTGTTTCTCAGAAAATAAGAAAATTACTTTCATGAACAAAAGGAGTAAAATGTTTTCTTTTGGACAGTTCTCACTGTTATAAATTCATTCCTTTTTCCTTTCCATTCCTCTCATTCTTTAGTAATATACTTCATAATTTTGACAGCATCATAAAGCTAGGTAATAGTCAAAAGAATAACACTCTCCAAGTGTGAGTGACATTTATTAAAAAAAAAAAAAAGAAAACAACCCACACTAGCAGGAACAACCTTACTTCCAGAGCCAGAAATGTAACTTTGATGGAGAGTGGAAGAAAAATGCTTTCATAAAAGAACCAATCTTACAAAAACAGCAATCTCTAAGAATGCTGTGACATAGTACATAAATCTTTACAACTCAATTTTTTCTTATACCTTAAAGAAGGAAAATCCCATTACAATCAAAACTCTTGTCTGATGTGCAAGGGCCCAGAGAAATAACTGGAGTTTTTAACATCACAGCTCTTTGTAGCAGACACTTCAAAGTTTTAATCTAAATTCTGATTCAGAATTGCATAAATTACAGTTATGGAAATGTCTCTTTCAATCTGCCTGAAAATACACACAGATTTTCTGAGAGAGACTTAACTCTTTGAGTTTTTTGCTCAATGTTACTTCTACCTTTGTAATTTGAAGTCTGAAGACTATCTGCATAGTTTTTAATTTCATAATGAAAACTTTCCAATTTACCATCTGTGGAAAACATTTTTCTCCTTTGTCTGTCAACAAAGAACAGCTGTGTTTTTAACAGCAGTTCAGTCATAGATGTGTGTATATATACATTATACACACAGATACACACACACACATATGCATGCCACTGTCCTATAAATATCACTCCCTTGTTCTGGAGAACTAATGAAATCAATACAATGACCAGGATTTCCATGACAGGCATGAGGGAAGAGAGGGGCTGTAGAAGTGTATTAACATTTGAAATTTGTACTCAGGAAAGAAGTATTTTTAAAGAAAATTACAATTTGGGTGCCTAAAACCAGGACAATTCCTAAAGGGAGAAGGGCAGCCCAAGCACCTAATTGCTGATTGTCTGGGTATCTGGACACATGAAGAAAATGCAGCTGCCTGGTTACTTTCACATTTTTAATGTACTCTTACTACCACACAACATGCAGGTCTGTTGAACCAGCATATGAATTAAAATTAAAAAGGCTACTCAAATGGCAGCCTTCCACACATCAAGTAATTTGCAGCTGGTTTTTGACACTTCTCTTACTTATCAGCTCTTTTGGAAGCAGAGAGAGCTCTCACACAACAGGTAGCACATCTGTACTATTTGTTGCCAAAGAGGAAACTTAAGTACTTGGAAAAAAATATGGGTTCCTAAATAGACAGAAACTACATCTAGCTATGGAAATCTTCTAATCTGAAAACAAATGGAAACACAAGAATGTCAGCAGAACTATCATACATACCTGCCCTTTTTCTGTTCTGTGCAGCTGCTTGTGGACAAGACATACCCTTGTCCTAACTCACTGTGTTTGTGTCCAGGTTGTATTTGACAATCGGTTGGAAGGAAATTTGGGGGAGAAAAAATGACTCATATTTTTCATCTACCTGGTCAAATCTGACTTTATATTGAATTTATTATTTAAAAAACCCCACAAAGTATGGCAATAACAAAGCAGAGATAGGGAGCAGCGAATCCAAATTACTCCTCTGCATAGCTGAAAACTACTTTCTGAGTAAAAATATTGGTTATCCTTTTTGAGTTACCCTTAGGTATCGTCACAGATGAAGGAAGACAAAACGAGGTGTAATACTTATAAAAAAGATCTATGTTGGCTTTCTTGAAGGCTATCATCTTCTGGCTTAAACAAACAGAAAAAATTTCTAGGTTTAACAAGACAACTCCAGCTTACTGAAAAATTTGTAAGGAATAATTAAGACCTTGGCACTCCTAAAATGTAACTTTTCTTAGAAATGTTCACTAGAGATCCAAGCAGCTAAAAGATGTTTGTGTGTATTAACATAAATGAATGAAAATGGGTTTTCCCCTTCAATTAATAAACTTAAGGGATACAAAATTTAATGCCAGATTTGTACCATGACTGATTATGTTGATTGGATCAATGACAGAAGGTTAGGTCGATATTAGAAAATGATGTATAAGAATGCTACTGATTTGAACTTTGTGGGGTACATTTTGTTCCAACCAAAAATAATGTTGTGTATCACAAGTAATATATACCAGTGTGACAATTAATGATCCGACCATAGCAAACTACAGAGAATTCAGCAAGGCAAAAATATGAATCCTTATGTTTTCCCATCCAATTATTGATAGTACTCTGCAGCTTTCCCAATCCAGTCATTTTCATCAGAAGTCTTACAGTATGCAGCTGCTCTAAAACACGTGTGCTCCTGTCATTACGGGTCTATAGAATGATTTTTCAGCTTCCATTAAAGTAAGTTTCTGCCACTCCTAATTGTAAAAAAAAACAACAAACCAAACAACAAAAAAACCCACCACAAACCACACACAAAAAACCCCAAACAAACAGAAAAGAGAAAGCATGCACTTTTCACAATAAACCAAGCAACGTCTTCACTTATTCTATTGCTAAGTTATGCTAGAATTTCGTTTCAAAAATCTGCTGAAGGAAACAGGAATTGAGTTCCTGTACTTTTTGTTGATTCTTATAAACTTAAGTTTTTCTTGCTACATTTGACTCTAAAAGAAGCTTAATTTCTGGAAGACATCAAGCTTATTCAGAAAAAAAAGATTATGTGAATACCTCCTTAATTCAGTGAACAATGAGACAAAGACACTACTGACTTCTTATATTTAACATGACTTGTGGAAAAACCAAGAGCAATTAGCAGAGTATATACAAAAAATATCAGTGTAGCCAAAACTCCTCCCTAATGACAAAGGAGCTAACATTTTAAAATGCTCCAGACCATAGCCGCAGTTGTGTTTTGAATTGCTGTAAAAAGATTTTCAATACATCTTTTCAAGTTATTCAAGCATGATGTAAAATATTGTAGACAGCAGCTTAGTGCTGGTTTTCATTAGAAGAAATAAGCATATCCAGTAATAGTAAAGACAACCAGCTAAACAAAGGTAAGAGTAGCGATGTGAAGTTCAGTCTGGTTTAGGTTTGAATTCAGAGATGTTCATTTAAGTATCATTTCACCACTGCTATTCTTTTAGATAATATTCACCTGACAGAAAAATGGGAAGTGAATGGACACATTTTTCTAGAAGGAAAACCACCACCACCCCTTTACCCAACCCCTTTTCATTCCCATTGCCAGCTTTCTGGCTTTGAGAACAGTGGCATGCCTCCCTTCCTCTGTCTCACTGTCTTCAAGTCATTCAGAGCAAGTACTGAGGAAAATCTAACAGAAGGATTAAAAAACTGTCTAAAGGCAGATTTGAAAGAGATATCCAAAATAATTCAAGATAATTTCTAATACTGAAAGTTCCATTTCTACATTCTGAAGCCACTTTACAGCAGGCTTATTCTTATTAGCAGATCATCAGAAATATTAAGAATGGATGGTGCCAGAAATATACTAAGAGCTTTACTGTTGCTTATTCATATTCTTCCTACTCTTTTCTTGTGCTCAGCTGCATGCACATAGCTTGTGCCTTGCTGTCCATTTGACTGATTTTCCTCTCAGCAGTGTCACTGGTAGAAGAGGTACATTGAATTCCTGAGCTTTCTCACTGTTGCAGGGATACAGCATCTGGCTTAGCAGCCTGAAATAAATATAAACAAAAAACTTCCAGGCAGAATGATTTTCCTCTCAGTGCTGCTAAAGCTGCTAAGCCTGGCGCTTGTTTCAGAGAAGAAAATTCTGTGACTGTTCCCCAGCAGAGCGAGCTCAGCAAGCAAAGCTACTGAATGACGCCAGAGTTCCCCGGAACTTGTCATGCAGAAGAGGAGGGAGTGGAAGGGAGATAAACAAACGGATTTCTTACTTGTTTTCAAGTAACGTGGAAGGGCTCTGGTGCAGAAATTTTAGTGAAGGAGCCCTGTCAAAGATTACAGAAAACCTGCCGCCTTCTGTGAGAAACTGTAATCAGCAATACACATAAAATAGAGCCCTTATGAATATGGTCACCAGCAGCAGTTCAGTGTAATTTATTCTCTGACTTTACTGAATGACTCTGAAACCACAGAAATGCTGAACAAAGCAAGGGCCATTATGTTCACCCTGTCTGTCTGCCGGTGGTCACTGTCCTGCTCCAAAGCAATCTCTTTCCTTAAATCACAGGAGAATCATTCAGGAATCCCAAAATCATTAAGGTTGGAAAGCAACTCCGGAGATCATCTGTTCCAAAACCCTGCTCAGAGCCACCTACAGCTGGTGGTTCAGGGCCACATCCAGTTGTTCTGAATGCATCTGCACAGTCTCTCAGAGCAAGCGTTTCCAGTGTTCCACCACTCTCACACCAAAAAAACTTGAATAAGCGCAACACTACAGTGGTCCCCACGCTGCACCAAAATCCAGAGACAAAAGAGAAAGAGCCTTTATGAATGGTTGAGCAACAGCATACAGAGAAAAGACCATCTTTTCTTGAGAACAGGGAAATATTGTGGCATACAAATGAGCCCCCTGAGCACTGGGCTCCACTTAAAACAGTAGGGAATGTGCCTGACTGGCACTTAGAAACCCCAGGGTGTGGCGGAACACGCTCTGGACAATTATGCAGCTATTAAAGGTGAAGTCCTTAAAATACATCTTGAATAGTAAAAGAAAAGAGAGGGAGAAGAGTTGCATACAGAACACGTAATAGATATGCACAACTGCCTTTGCAGAAGTGATAAGATAGTATGAACTAAAATGAGTGCCTGGTTTAAAATAAAAATATCAAGGTGGTGTTCCTTGTTATGGAAGGGATAATACGCAGAGTGATGCTGTAACATAATACAGATGATATTGGATTGTAAAAAAGAGCTTCCACTCATCTGAAAACTTCACAGAAGAAGCATCTCTAGTAAGTCACATTTATAAGATACATAACTAGAATGAGCTGCTATTTAGTAGTAATGATAAAATACTTACTCAACATCCCCTCATGAGGAAAGGAAAATGCAAATAAAATCTGTCAAAGTTTAACTTCAGACAACAGAAATAGTTTAAAAGTGAGGGAGACAGTTAAAGTAAATGAAAGGAGTAAGCAGAAAGATAAAACAAGACATCACAGAAGGGGCTTAAAAGAGAACTGAAACTGGCCAATGACCACTTTGGAGCAGCTGGGTAAAAGCACAGCTTTCAAATGAAATGATTTCTCCATGATGCTACTATTTCAGTGAGACTAACTAAAAGCACAGTGGTTTATAATTTCTAATAACTTGTACATAGTGTGCAATGCTTGACACTAGCAAGTGTTGGTCCTCCTCTAGTGTTAAGCAAAAGCTTAATAATACAGTTACTGCTAGTTTCAGTTAAAATTGTTGGTCCTTGTACTTACTGATTAAACTATTATTAAGACCTACAAAATGTGCCCATTTCCACTTCCAGTCAAATTAGCATTTTTAATAACACTGCAACGTAAAGCAATGTACAATTCAAAGTTGCATATGAAGAACAAGCATTTAAAAAGATTTAAGAACTTGCTGAACATCAATAATTAGTAAAGAAAACCAACATTCCCCTGTGATAAATAGTTGATGGCCTGTTAATTTATCACGTTATCAGTTCCAAACACATATTCCAGTATCTTAAAGTAAACCATTGGCTCCGTAAGTTTATATATGTTGCAGAACTGGAGAGAGGACATTGTAATACAGAAGTACAGTTTTAAAAATCCTTTTTGTTCCACTGCCTAGAAGTTCCAACCAGTCCCTGTAAACACATTTGCAGCAAATTAAGTAGTTTTCAAAAATTAAAATTATTCAGAAGTTGAACAGCTGTATGCACGAATACCTAGATACAGAAGACAATGCCAGATTTGCATTTATCTCAGAAATGCATTTTAGCTGAAGTCTGATTGCGATGGAAAGCACTATGCTTTGCAAAAAACTTCTAGCACTTGGCTCTAATCCAGCCTCACAGTCTAACAGAACTGGCAGAGGCCTCTCCATCTGTTTACAGTCTTTTGCCCATCATGGATGAGATTAAGAAGAAATCAGCAGTGCAAAAAGCAATGAAATGGCTTCTCACATTTGTGTAATACGTTGGCCATCCATAATATCTTAATGGCAAAAGCTCCCTCTTCCATGAATGTGACCACTTGGTGTATTAGGTAGCAACATACAATTGATTTGTTTCTTACAGTGAAAACTCCCATTTCTCTTTTTATGAACGCCTCTAGGCAAAATAAAAACAAGAAGTGCATGGGTTGCATTGCTCTCTCCAGGAGCAAACAAACTGCTGACCATTATCACTGTCCCCGTAAGCGTTTTAGCTTCAAGAAAGCAGCAGCCTTCACCTCGACTCTGCCCTGTCTCCACTGATGGTTTTAGTTCATCAGCATAGGTAACTGGGGATCTACCAACCACAAGATCTGCTCAAACCTCTTCTGACTGCAGGTTGTCTGTGAGGTAGGGTGGCACAGAGCACTCCCTCACAGCTCCAAAGGGGGCCAACTCCCTTTCAGACAAACATGCCAGTGCTACAGATTTCACTCTACAGGAGCCCAAACAGCTGGGATCCTTCCCTAAGCTGCAGCACTTTCTGTATATGCCCGATTCGCATCAATCAATACCAAAGCTTTTGTTGACTTTAGATGGGTTCTTTGACCTGTAAATGAAATTTGTATTATCTTAAAATATTATCAGCTCTCTTCATAATCCTAAAATATCCCTGTAACTTTGATCATGTTTCTGCTTTAGCCATTTATCTCTCTTACAGTTTGAGCTGCTACATAACATCAAGGAACTGACAGAAATGGGTCCCAAACACTTATGCCAAGACTCCTTTTCTATCATCTGAGTTTCCCAGTACCTAACCACACGAACACTGCTTCTAGTGTCAGGACATGACGCCAGTGAAGAACTCAGAACAAATGATAAGTTCATACCTGTGCAGAAGAGATGAGAAAAAAAAATTTGGATGGCTCTTCCTTTTGTAGATCACCCGGAACATAATCAGCAAGACCCAAGCAATCAGTTTGTTAGGACCTCACAGCCAGCATTTCCCACATTCAGTTTGACTGCTGGAAAACAAAAGCAGATGCTAAGGAAAAAAAAATCTACCCTCAGTAAAACTTTAAATCACAAAGATTAGAACTTTTCTCTAGAAAAATATTCAATGCACTGTAATTGGCAGAAGTCACCAGAATGTTTACATGATTTGTTACTATAAAATAAACAAAAGTGCCAAGGGAAAACTGAACAACTGCATTTCTTTAAAAAGGACAATGTTCCTAAGAATCACACTTAAGCCCTGGTATCTTACAAACATGTTTTATGATTGAAACAGAGCACCCAGAGCATGACTTGAAGGAAACTATCACCTTAGAAGCCAAAATAGACATACTATAGTAATTTTCTTCCCCGTGTTCTCAAAGTTAGACTGTTACAGTAAGCTATTTAATAGGATTATGAAAAGTTATTAAGAATTTGTATGCAGTGGCTTTATAGAGGTAGGCACTCGGATAGACCTTTATTATTTACAAGTTCATTATTTGGAAGATACACCAGCACTGCAGAGCAAGGGAGGTTACAACACGGTGGAAATACAGCTACAGCCTGACTCTGCTTTCTGTGGCCAGGATGTCAAAAACTATAAACAGAAAGCAAGCTGTAAACATCCCACTGGATACTGGTTTAGTGTGCAGGAGAGTCACTAGTGGTCTGAGAAAACAAAAATAATCGTTAGTGTTCCCCCTTCTCTCCCACTCTGGTTCCTGCTACTTCAGGAGCCATACTACATCTTCTGCTTTCAAGATATTAATCTCTTACTCATTTGTTTTATTTGTTCAAAAAACAAAGCAGCTGTGCAGAGAAACTTTGGCCCATATGGCGGTTGCCAGTGTGACAACTTGAGACAATAAGAAGCTTTTTCAAATCTTAAATTCTGTGAGAACTTTGTAATGGAAACGACTTTCACCTTTATGTAACCCCCTTGGCAGTACCAAGTTGTGAAGTGAGCAAGCACAATCCCACTGCTGCTTTACCAGTCGTAAAGAAACTGATGGCCCTGCTGGAGGGTGGTGAAGTGTTAATTGGCAAATTAAGGCAGTTCTGCACTGAAGCGTTGAGGATAAATTGCTGCACTGAATATGCATTTTTAGGGCTTATCGGGAAATTGAGTGGAAGATGTATAAAAGGCAGTGAGACAGTACTGGGGAGATGGGAGTTACCCAATTTATTTTCTGGTGTGGCTACAGTAGTGTCTCAGATCTTAGCAAGTGATTTGTACTTTCAGGGATATTGTTTAATTAAAGAAGAAACTTTATCTGTAAAAGGTTATCTAATGCCTCAGCAAGATTTGCCCCTTGAAATGGTTGAGTTTAAAAGGCCAGGGCTGGATAGAACAACCGAGATTGGGTACTAAATGCTGCTTAAATTTAAGGCCATTTCCATTCCTGACTCTGTACAGAATACAAATTATAAGAATTAGACTAACAATGAAGACCCTTGTCTAGGACAAAAATAAAGACTGACCACTGTGTTCATTGACTGTGTTGCTATAACAAAACCATAGTATTCACTTTTGTCCTAGAGGGTCTGAGAAATATTTAAATTAAATTTTATTCCGCCACTTGTGATGATTCGTGTCGATGCTCAGTAACCTACAGTTTTCAACCACAGAAGTCAAACTGTCATCACTGTCTGTGATTTTTTTTTTTTTTACACTAGACTTCATGATATTGCAATGCTCCTGACAGTTTTGCTCTTGGGGAAACAGTAGGTAAAAAAACTCCCAAAAGTTCTCTCTAACTCAGCAAATTTTGGCTCCCATTCCTGCAGAGACGTGACTGAAGGCGAGTGGGACAAACCCCCTGACATCTCCCGTCACGTGCGTACTCCTTTTCCCTCCAGTACAAAATGTAAAGCCCCAGGGCACACCTTCAGATATTCTCTCTTCGCTGCCGACCAATATTGTAGAACTGAAATCAAAATACACAGAATATAGAGTAAATATGGTTTTAGAACCTAAGTAGCTATCAAGAAGCAGAGATAATTCTTTATGTTGTCTATTTAATAACTTTGTAGGAAAACTGTCTAATAGGCATTTAACATACTTACATAGAAAGCACTGATTTCTAGATCTGTTACTTATGGTATGGAATCCAGAAACATAAGGACTTTTAAAATGTACTTTTTCTGGTTTTCATATTGGTATAAATATTGTGGGGTTTAGGGTTTTTTTGTTTTGGTTTCGTTTGGGCTTCTTGTTTGGTTGGTTGGTTTTTTACAAGGGGTTCTGTTGGAAGAGAATAATGGGTTTTGGAAGAATAGAAAAATGCTGATTACATCTACATAGAGTCATTTTGCTTTCATAATTTCCTTCTACCTCCAGCACTGCTACTGTCCAAATGGCACTGTTCCATGACCTTCAGCCTGATTTCTCAAGGTAGACTATCCTTCCATGTGGGAATTAGGAAAATGCTGATTCTTTTGCTCATGTTCAGCTCTACAGTCTATAATTAAAAAGTATTTTACTATTTATATTTCAGAGAATTTTTAGGTGGTGAGCCTGGCAGTGTAATTAATGACTAGTGCACTCACTTTCAGGTATGCTGCTGCAGGCTTTGTAGAAATAAATGGTTCAGTTAGAAACTAGAATAAAAAGCAGATCTACACCATGCTACAGTCTGGCAAGTGTAGCTTTTTGCAAGTTCACACTAAGCAGGAAAAAGGTGATTTGTGCAAGGATAAAACCCCCTGTTATTCTGATAATGTACCTCTGGAAGACTCAATGCCTGGCAATTTCAGACCCATAAATCTAGACATGGGACTAAACATATGCACAGTACAAACCAACACAATTCCCCAGACCCCGCCAAAAAGCAAATCAGACCAAAGCTCGTTAAATAATACTAATTATGCAAGAAAAAAACAACATGAATTATTCAAGAAAGAAGTGCATCTTTCCCCATGAATGAAATATTCTGTGCTGTGATACTGAACTCTCAGCTATTACGCAACGCTCTTCGTAAGAACGTTGGTGTATCTTGTCTTTTTAAATTGCATTCAGACTTAGTTGGACGGATTTGTTCATAATTTTAATTTTCTGCTTTTAGATGATTTGTATCTTCAGAAAACTGCATGTGTTCCATGCAAATTTAAAATGTAGTTCAGCAGTATTCTGTGAAAAAGCCAGCCTGCTAGACTATAGCTCCAGTATTTGGTTATCATCTGGAAAGAAGTCCAGTTTCCCACCAAGTTCAATCACGGATCAGTAATAAACAGTTTCACACACACTTTCTTACCCTGATTTAAATCAGAATGTGACTCAGCAAACATAAACATTGCTTCTGGGCATCAGATGGAATAGAAAGCACAAGAATGATCCAGAAGCCAGTTGACCACAACTGGCTTGTTTCATAACAAGTATGTTTATCAGAAACATTTAAGGAAGTTAAAGCCCAATGTTTAAAAATGTTGGCAACTGATGACAATTGGCACATATTACCTATAGGATAAAAGTCACTGCAATATGCAAATCAAAGACTCAGGAACATTTGACATCTTCATTTTAATAGGTATTGTAAAGTTTTCACACTTTGCACGTTTTAAAATAAAACATCAGACTAGTGTCTTGTTCTCATCTGAAATGTCTGAACATGAGGAGTCTCTGAACAGACAACTGATGTATTTTCACATGTACAAGTTACACAGGGCATATATAATATATGATTCAGCCAGGGAATGCTCAGTAATATGCCATGCATAAGCTAGAGAGTTACTATTACTCCCTAACTCTTAATAATTACATATGCAGAGTGTTCTAAAAGTAATAAATATTTTACTTGATATTATTTAGAGAAGAACTTCCAGAAACTTAAAATGCCTAAAGTTCTCCATATGAATGACTATCAGAACAACTAGAGAATATTACTTTTTCATGAAAGTGATTTCTCTCTCATCCTAGCTCAACACTTACGCTGAACAAAAAGAAAGAAAAATATTTTGTTTGTTTAAACAAAAAACTGATTTAAAATGGATGCAAAGGCATATTAAGACTCAGTGTAAAAAAAAAGGACATTAGGACATTTAAAGCACTGAAAGACAGACCCATGTTATTCTTTTGTTTCTAACAAGAGAAAACCCATCAGACCACAGCAGCAACTCCGTAGGCTGGCCACGCAGCTCCAGGTAGCTAATAACTGTGTCAGGTCAGAAGTGGAACACATAGGCAGTTGATGGGGCCTCATTGGGATGCACGTGGCGCAGCGGGAATTCCCACACAGTCTGTTTCACCCAGTGTCCTACTTCAGCTCCATTACAAGTGACACAGCAGTGTTAAGGAAGGCACTTCCAGCTCTTAGAACCACATTATCAGCTGGTAATCAATTACTTACCAAACAGAGGCAAAGAAAAAGGCTTTCACTGCACTAGCACAGCATTCAGAGAAGCCTGGGCTGTTAAGGCAGCTTGAACAGTCAGGAAACAAAGCATTTTCACCTTTTAGAGCTGGATTCTGATTTAAGGGGATCAAACTCTGTAAATCATTTGCAATTGCCTTTTGAAATCATCCTGATAATAACACTAAACTAGACTATATGGAATTTAGATTATGCCTTGTTTCATTAATATAAAGACTTGGATAACAAAAAAAAATTACCCTATAAAAAGACAACTCTTCTAGTGCGGTGTATAATTTCAATTAAAATTAAAATGTTCTGCTTATTTGTTTTTCTAGTTTAAAACAGTTTTGGCCTGTTCTTTAAAAAATAATTTATTTGTATATTTATCACAACTCGACTTCCAGTCATCACTACAGCATTAAATCCTTCATTTAAAACATTCCCAAAGTTTAATTGTCTCTTAGACAATACATTTTTCTGCTGCCTAGAAGTCTTTTGCATCCTAGAAAGCTACTGTCATCTCCTCCTACCACCCAAAAACCTAAGAGAACAAAGTGATAGATCTGGGATCAGCAAGCAAAAACCATTGCAGTAATTCCAGCATGCTAGAGAAACAGAGTTTCCTCCAAGAGGCTTTGTTCATTATATCTATATATTTAGGAATTGATATGAATATGCAAATAAAAGCAGTAATATCAGCATGCTTGTCTGCCAAAAGATGCCAAAGAGGGAGTACTGCAGCAAGACACAGATACCGATAAAAGGGTTAACGATAAAAATCTAATTAAATGAGATTACACGTGATCAACACAAGTGGATGGGAAGTTAATTCTCCTCTTATTATAATAAAGAGGTATGGAAAGAAAATTCGCTTCATTTATCACGAGACTAGACACGTGCTTAAAAGCCAAGAGAAATATCCCCATCTCCTGTTTTCATCCTAAGGAAGAAAGAGATGGTCACAGTGAAAGCAGTAATGAAATCGCCAAGTTTGCTTTACTTCTGGATAAGAACTCTCACGGATGACCAGCTCCTGCAGCTCAGCTGGGATCTGGACTCTTAGAGCTACCAGCAGCGGTGCCATCAGTCCCTAACTCTGCGAAAGGCACTCAGGGCTGCACACCAAACCCTCCTGCAAATATCTTTTCAGAGTTGTGTTAGAGCTTGTCAATGTGATACATCGAACCTAGATGGTTTGTTACAGTTAGCATTCCTTTAAGCTAACAGCATTAATAGGAGATTTTTAATGTCCCTGTAAAATGACAGGGCCACAAAGACACACAGAAGTCCTCTCTAGTAAAAGAATGAGACTGATGATCCAAAGAGCCAGCAAACATCTCTGGGCTAGGGGGAGAAGTGGGTTGATTTTGTTTTATATAACTCCAAAGATCGCAGAGACTACAAACAGTCTGTATTTTACACCTCTGAAATACTGGCACAATGAACTCTAAAGCCAGCTTTTCAAAGAATGTATATTTAGGCATTTCAATGCACTGCACTTTCCCCATCTGTTCCTCCTCTGCCTCTCGATTTGATGGCTTAGAGATCCACCCTAACCCTTCCAAAATAACTTGTATTGAGTGTTCTCTAAGTTACAGATTATTAAACACATTTGATTAACTTTTCTAGTTCCAAATAATGTTATAAAGTGAAACTGGACCACCTTCAGCAATTTAATTTACCAGCATGTCTGTCAGGGTATATACTACTAGATTCATGCAGGTTAGATGGATTTATGCTGAACTTCTGAATTATTGAGTAGATGAAGTAATCATGAAAAACTTTTGGCCTTCAGGAAAGTCTTACCCCAGACAATGCAATAGAAATCCAATACCAACCTAATGAAGGTATGGAATATGTACCTATGTGCAAGCTGATGCGTTTAAAAATGCACATCATTTGGTGGTAAGAGAATTGTATGTCAGTGCTGTTTCTTGTAAGAATCAAACATTTGCAAAAGTGCAAGTTACTCTTGTGATAACCACATCTGAAAACAGGATCACTTGAACTTCAGGGCCTTGGGTGTTTTTACCAGCTAAATTTACAAGAGACACATGTGCAAGTAGCCTGAGATGAACATTTTTAATTGGTTCAGTCTTCTTCAGTCACAGAAAATGATTACAAATGTTGATACAGACTACGTTGTTGCTTTCCCATGATACAAGATGACACTGGAAATAAATATAAAATCAGGAAAAAATGTCAAACATTGGTTAAACAAATGGTTGGCATTGAAACAAGATTTATTCCAGCTAAGCAGAAAATTTCAGGGCCACATTGAAACACTGGTCTAGAAATGAACCAGAAGGAGAAGCAAGGGATAAAACCAGAGGAGATCAAAAAAATCTAAACCCCAAAAGGTACCTTTTCTGTCCCAAACCACTACTTTATGTAGGTGTTCTACTTTGTTACTTACTGTATTTCTTTCTTTTTGTGCATTTCATTGAGGCTCAAGCCCAAAGGGTTACTCGTTACATCAAAAAAAGTTTTGCTTACTGTCTCCCCTCGCAAAAAAAATTAAGAAAAGGAAATGCTGTTGGCACACAAAGATTTGGTTAAGGAAGGATGAGAGGGAAAAAAAAATAAAAAGAGTAAGCATGTGGCCTGTTCTGATAGAACAGCCTGGACAAGGACTTTCATTCCTCCTCTAATTTGGCACTTTTATTAAGCCCTCTTGTCTTTGATCAGAAGGAACAGATTCTGACATTCTGGACTACAACTGGAAAAAAAAAAAAAAAAGTAAGTTTTACTGGAAACATGTAATAGGAAAGCAAAAATTATTCCTCTGTTATCTTGAGACCTTGATATTCATTATGTGTGGTGCACTGTTTTTTAATTCAAATAAAGTAGCCTTTACTAACAGATAGGTCTCAATTATACTAAGTGTTGTACAACCAAAAGAATAAATTTATGCTAGTGACTTCATAATCAGGAGTAATTTAACAATGGTTATTATGAAACTCTTTTAATGAACCACTAAAATAGTAAATAAGAAGAGGAAGTTAGTAAATATAAGACAGTCTCAAATTTGAACATCAAACATAACATTGAACTGAACATGGAAATGACTGGCTCAGAAAAGACAAATCCCTAAGATCTGTTTCTATTTGTACACATAAACTAGTATTTTGATGCACATTTGTATGCATATCATAAGTGCAAATGGCCTCAGGCTGCACCAGGGGAGATTTAAACTGGACAATAGGGAAAAAAAAAAAAAATCACTGAAAGGGTTGTGAGGCATTGGAACAGGCTGCCCGTGGAGATGGTTGAGTCACCACCCCTGGATGTGTTTAAAAGTGGTACAGATGTGGTGCTTGGGGATATGGCTTAGTGATGGACTTTATAGAGTAGGGTTAATGGTTGGATTCCCATCTTTAAGGTCTTTTCCAACACAGCTGATTCTATGATTCGAAATACTAAACACCTGGACTTCTACAACTGCAAATCTAGGCTCAACTTTATTTCACTAAGCAAAGCTGAAAACATTAAGGAGAAGGAATTCACAGATATTTCAACATGGAGTCAGTGGCAACAACTAAGATCTCTACATCTGTCTGCTTTGCTTGTTGCCAGCATATAAAGGTAAGATACTCCAGGACCAGTTCTTTGAAAAAAAACAAGATTATGAGGTTTAAAAGTCCAGGCAGAGCTGAGACTGTCTAACTAGGATTAAGTCTCAGTGGTATCAAAGTCATACCTGACCTGCAGACTGCATTCCCAGCCTAGTCCTGGCCCATTTCCATTGCCCTCACCGGATGTGCTCCCAAGCCTTACCCGTGGGCTGACATCCCAGCCTGGCCTCAGCTCATCACCATAGAGGCACCTGACGCCCAGTGCTGGGCCTGCCTTGCTCCTTGGCTAGAACAGTGGGAGGGGCTCCCTGCCCTGAAGGACGCCAGGGGAGGCCCTGCTGCTTCTGTCCCCCAGCAGACATTTGCCCTTGAGGCATCCTGAAAACCTGTCTTTGAGATCAACAGCATGTAACATTTCATTGAAAAGTGGTTCTTTTCCATAAACTCACTTAAATCTTAGCTAGGGAGAACAAGTACATTTCCATTAAATAACTTTGTTAAAGTTCATATAACATAAGCACACATTATCTTTCGTCCTTTTCAGTCTAGTTAATTATTCTTGTAGATTTTATCAGCTCATATACAAAGAGAAATGTTACAGTCTTCTCCACTAACTCAGCAGGATAAATGATGCATTTTACTAAAGAAAAAGACTTTGACAAATATCAGTCGCATACTGAAAACCACTTCAAAAAGACTTCTGAAAACTCAAGATACAAATGCCATCAGTTAGCTACTTAACATTCTCCTATCACTCACAGACAAGCATTGTACCGCCAGTTCTACAGTCAGACAGACTAAACCAAAGCATTATGTGCATTATTGGTTTTAACTAGATACATAGTCAGAGAATGACAGAGAAAATTCAGAAGTTCTACTTTATAAGTATTAATTATATTTATCTGCTTTCTTGTAAAAGTTTGGGTTGTTTTTTTTTTTTTTTTTTTTTTTTTTTTTTTTTTTTTGGTGTCTTTATTTTTTTTTTTTTTTTTTTTAAATTTTTTTTTTTTAAAACACTCCCTT